>ML110695.1:14154-100099 GCA_003697995.1 Taxidea taxus jeffersonii | reverse complement strand
ATATATATATGAATATTATTCACCCATAAAAAGAAGGAAATCAGGGTGCCTGGGTGGCTCAGTCAGTTAAGCAGCTGCCTTCGGCTCAGGTCATGATCTCAGCATCCTTGGATCAAGCCCCACATTGGACTCCCCACTCAGTGGGGAGCCTGCTTCTCCCTCTTCCTCTCCCCCTGCTTGTGTTCTCTCTCTCACTGTATCTCTCTCTGTCAAATAAATAAATAAAATCTTAAAAAAAAAATGAAATCTTGCCACTTGCATAGATGGACTTAGGGGATATAATACTAAGCCTAACAAGACAGTCAGAGAAGGACAAATACTGTAAGATTTCATTCATATGTGGAATTTAAGAAACAAAACAAGTAAATAAAGAAAAAGAAAAAAGAAAAACCAGAAAGTGGGCTCTTCACTATAGAGAACAAACTGACAGTCACCAGAGGGAAGGGGGTGGAAGGATAGGTGAAACAGGTGATGGGGATTAAGAGTACACTTACTATGAGCATTGAGTAACATATGGAATTGTTGAATCACTATATTGTACATTAACATAACTAATATTAATGTACAATATAATATTGAAACTAATATAATTCTGTTAACTACACTAGAATTGAAATTTAAAAAAAAAAAAAGAGGCACAGCAAATGGGAATCTTACCAACAATGAAATCTTACTAGGAGAAATTCTGAAAGACAATTTAGAAACAAAGAATAATCCTAGAAGGAAGATCTCAGTAGCAAGAAGGAATGGTGAGAAAATGTATATATTTGGGTAATCTAAATAAACAGTATAAACAATAATAACAATGCTTGACTTATGAGACAAAGAAAAAGATTAATTTCTGCACAAGATTAACATTTATAATGTGTGGAAGTATGATTACAATTATTTAATCCTTGTATTATTCAAGAAGTATGTGAAATTAAACCTTGGGTTTAAATTTAAACCTAGGTTTGAATTTAAACCTCAGGTTTAAACCCCCAAGCCAAAGTTGGTCGAAGAAAGTGTAATAATAACAACAGCCATAATAAATAAAAAGTAATCCCAGAAAGATAGGAAGTGATGCAAAATGACCAAAAGAGTATGTAAACAATATTGTAGAAGTAATTTAAATATATCAGTAATCAATAAAAGTAAGTTCACAAGTCGAGTACTAATAAGAAAATGTAGGATAGAATTAAAATTAGGAAACACTCCTCCATGATATTTAAAATAGTTCCTCCTATAAACATTACAAGTTTTGATGCATCTGACTGGCTCAGTCAAAAAAGCAAGCAACTCTTGGGGTGCCTGGGTGGCTCAGTGTGTTAAAGCCTCTGCCTTCGGCTCAGGTCATGATCCCAGGGTCCTGGGATCCAGCCCCGCATCAGGCTCTCTGCTCAGCAGGGAGCCTGCTTCCCTCTCTCTCTTTGCCTGTCTTTCTGCCTACTTGTGATCTCTGTCTGTCAAATAAATAAATAAAATCTCAAAAAAAAAAAAAAGCAAGCAACTCTTGATTTCAAGGTTGTGAGTTTGAGCTCCGTGTTGGGTGTAGAGATTACTTAAATAAAAAGTAAATAAATAATAATAAATAATAAATAAATAAATAAACATTACAACTAGTTTCAAAGTAAAAGAATGAAAAATGTTATACCAGTTAGGAAACACTGAACAGAAGGCAGCTGATGTTGTTGTTAATTATGGCAGCCGTAGGGGTACTGAATCTCAACCCACAACATAAAGAATGGATTCATCAGAAGCTGAGAAGTTCTTAACTCCTCTGAGAGGAAAAACAGGCTCGTGAGGCAAAACTGATAAAATGTAAAGAAAACTTAATTCATTGACAGTTTAGTGAAAATGTTTAATACTCTTCTTCCAGTAACCAATGCCTGCAGCAAACAAAAAAATTATTGACAATACAGATTTGACATCAGAATTAAGTAACTTGGTATAATAGACATTCTTCTCCAGCACATACAGAATATTTATGAAAACTGACAACCTAACAGGACATTTTGCAAGTCTGGTATTATACAGACCAAGATCTTTGACAAGAGACAAAAGGAAAATGATCATCATTGACAGTGAATAGCAACACGAATGACAGCAGCAAGCCTTAAAAAGAGGGCAAGTTTTTTAATATTTTAGAATATTTTCCAAATAGCAATAGTCAACTAATTAATCAAAATGAAAACTTGAAAATATTTGAAAGTAAATAAAATGAAAATATTACCTAGGGAAGCTTGTGGGACAGGGCTAACATAGCTTTCAAAGAAAAGTAAAGCCTAAATGTTTCTATTAGAAAAAAGAAAAGGTCAAAGTATAATTAACTAAATACCCATCTTAAGTACTCTTTTGCACAGCACCCCAAGTTCATCCTTGCACACAAACATCAGTTTCCATTTTGCAACCTCAAGTTCCTTGTCCTGATTAGACTTAGTTCATACTCAAACTATTTTCTGGCTGGCATGACAAGGTCATCGATGGACTTAGTCACACCCCTTTACAGTCTGACCTTCACTCAGTTGTACAATCTCAGCCTTTCATTTTAAAATCAAATATGTGAACCATTTATACAGTGAATATATCCTTTTCTTTCAAGAAATTTGCATCTGGGGACGCCTGGGTGGCTCAGTCAGTTAAGCAGCTACCTTCAGCTCGGTCATGATCCCAGTGTCCTGGGATTGAGTCCCACATCAGGCTCCTTTCTCAGCAGGGAGCCTGCTTCTCCCTCTGCCTCTGCCTGCCACTCTGCTTGCCTGTGCTCTCTCTCTCTCTGACAAATAAATAAATTAAAAAAAAATTTTTGCATCTGCCCATTCTGTCTCAGGTCTTAATAATCTGGTAACCTCTCTGACAGCACTGTGGAAAGTGCTTCTACCGGTCATGAAGAGATGAAGAAATGAACCACCTGAATTTATATGTGTTCCTTATACTGAAAAGAACGGTCCTCAGGCTTTGTGTTCCAATGTTTTCTTTGTGGTGATTAAAAATAAATATCTTTCTCAGTCTTTAAGAAAAGCTAGATGACTCTGCCTGAGGATCCCACTGCACATGTACCTTAGACTAAATTCAGAACCTGTCACTAAATTCAGAACAATCCCCTCCTCACATTTTACGAACCACATCATCTTTGAGCTAGAAATACACAAACACTTTTCCTCTATACATTTAGCTATGGAGGACAAGCTGGTGAGAATTTTTTTGTTTTGTTTCATTTTGTTTTGTTTTTAAACAATTCCCAAAGGCAATAAAGACACTGATCACTAAAAGCAAAAGGTCCAATAGGCATTCTACTTTAATCTTTGAAAATGGGAACTCATCCTGCCTTCGTAAACTGAACTAGGATAAAACTGATATATTAACCAGAAGACCATAAGTAACCTCTCCAAGATGAGTTTGAGAAAATTTAATCACATGACTTGCTCAAGTTAAGTGATATATTCTATTTCTCAGAGAAATCTAGATAAATTTCTGGTGAGGTCATTCTATTGTGTTGTGCAGCCAGGTAACTATTTTTTTCCCTTGAGAGGATACATTAGCTACGATTAAAGAGTCCCCTCCTATCAGCTACAAAAATATATATTCTTCTATATTATTGTTTTTTTAGGATTTTATTTATTTACTTGACAGACAAAGATCACAAGTTGGCAGAGAGAGAGGAGGAAGCAGGCTCCCTGCTAAGCAGAGAGCCCAATGCAGGGCTGTGACCTGAGCCAAAGGCAGAGGCTTTAACCCACTGAGCCACCCAGGTGCACCTATTCTTCTATATTAAATAGTAGTTTATATTTACAAACCAGTTCAGTATCATGTATCAGCCCCAGTATTCTGAGTATATTAATTTTATTTATTCCTTATAGCACCCCTATGGTAATAGGTTCTTTTATCCTCATTTTACAGAGAGGAAACAGGCACGGATAGTTACACAGAAGTAATTTGACAAAAGTGAATGGGAAGTGAAAGAGTTAAGGTTTGAGTCCAGGTAAGCTGGGCTTCAGAGCCCATGTTTGGAACCTTATTTCTTCTACCTTCATTTTTAGTTTCTGTAGGTATCTTAAAACTCAACAATAAAATATGGAAATCAATGATCTAAGTTACACAAAGGTTTCTAAGATTCATTCAATGCTATTTTCACTCATCTTGCCCCAACTACTTCTTCATTCCTGTACTTTCATCCTAAGACAAATAATGCCTGTCTTCACTGGGGACTTCTTGTATTTAGAATGTAATTGTTCACAGTTAAGGGTCACCATTATGTAAACCATAATATATTTTACTGATTCTGCTAACTGTATTCTGAGTGTATGAATAAAGACCTGAGCTTCAGAATGATACTTTAGTTCCAATCCAGATCTACATATTCTAGCATGTTCTAGAATATTTAGGGGGGAGGGGCAGCGGTGGCAAAATAGCCTCAATCAACATCAGTTTCCTTTTTTGTGAAATACTGATATTAATAGTATTAACTCCACGTAGTTGTGATGAATAAATTAAATAGCATAGAGAAAGAATTTGAATAAATTTTATGTGACTCATTAAGTGCCCAACACTTAAAAAAAAAAAAACCTAATGGTTCTAAGGAGGAGGCAATTGCTGAATGATTTGGGGGGAAAAAAGTATGATAATGAAGATTTTAGACAATAATTAATAGTAAAGTGATTTACCATTTATTTATTTTTTTTTTTAGAATATCCAACCTAAGCTTTTATACAAATATCAAGTGCATTTGTTGTAGGAAGCCAGTATGACTTTTCCTCATTTGTTAGGTTTCAGACATCAGAATTACCATTTAATTTTTACTATTTAATTTATCATTTAATTTTTTTTTAGGATATCCAACCTAAGCTGTTATACAAATCTCAAGTGCATTTATTGTAGGAAGCCGGTATGACTTTTTCTCATTTGTTAGGTTTCAGACATCAGAGTTTAATGTTTTAAAATCTTAATATATTCAGGAAAGCCCAAAAGAATTGGTGAAGACTCAGAGAAACCAAATGCAATTAAAAAATAAAGTAACTCTTAAAATACAAAGGAAAGTGTTATTGAATCTGCACTACCCTGACTGTGCTCTATGATTCTGGTGAAGCTTACATGAAAACATAAAGCAACACATTCAACAGAAATCGTAAATGCTCTGGGAGTGGCTAGAATCAAGAAGTACCATAAATCCTTAGAGGACACCTACATTTACACAATTTGGAAATAGATAATTCCGTGAACTTCAGCTAAACTGATCTAATGTAATTTTTGCTGTTCTAATAAAGACAGATTAGATCAAGGCCAAATCTGGGATGTTAGAAATTTGTAGGTATTGCTATGTGTTTTGAAAGAGATTTCTTCTCAAGCAAAGGTGGAGGTGCCCTTACTAATACACATTTTAGCCAAATATTAAGTGGCCAAATAAAGAATAAAGCCAAAATTACTATTATAGAATTAATTTTAAATAGATCTGAATTGTTATTTAAAAGTATAACTTTAAACAGAAATTAATTTTGAATTTTATGGTTTGGGAAAAATAATTTCTCACTTAGATTGTTCCTGCAGTATATAACAAGGATTTGAGGTACAAAATGAAGCTTTTATATAGGGCCTTGGAAGAATCACGTATTTGGGAGATGCCTTGTTTTCCTCTTACATTTTCATTTTTTAAACCTTTAAACTATATACATACACTTTATTATGTCTTGACCAATGTTGGTTTATTCTGAGTATTGCATACTCGACTTTGCAGTTTTTCTTATTTACAACACATTTTTGAGGGGTCAGCGTCTACCTTCTCCTTTTATGATTTGAAGAAGATCCACTTAGGATTTTTTTTCCCCAAGCCTAGCAGCATTATTTCAGGCCTTAGTGAAATTAAATAAAAATTTTTAAATATAGTTTTTAAATTGTAGTTTAATTTAGTCTGTTGAATGTTATAAACATTAGCAAAAAGATTAGAATAAGAGTATAATAATAATGTTGTTATTATTATAGCTTAGATTATTACTCAAATTTTATTGACATTTATGGATATAAAGTTATATGTATATAAGCCTCAAAAAGGATATAAAGTCCCCCCAGTATTTTATGTTTTATAATATGATCAAAAGGTGTTGTATTTGTTTATTTGAGAATGCCTGATAATATTTATATACAAATTATAAGCTTTCACAATCATCAGTAATTGTGGAAATATTAAATACACATTTATATACAACCAAGTAATAGAATTTTAACATATTAATAACATAAGGAGATTTTTATTCCAAGTTACAGATAGAACCCCTACCTATACTTGGAGGTGTTATATTAATCTATTAAATATGAGCAAAAGTCCAAATAGAATATTCCTATGACTACTACTTTTATGCTGATTGAATATAATGCTAGCTAACAAAATTAAATGATTATTATCCCCAAACAAGTTCAGAGATACCAAAAAATAAAACAAAATATGCATTTGGTCTTCAGCTTCCCAAATGTTCAGTCTAAGGCTCAAACAGCTGAACAAATAATTGAAAGACTCTGAGTTCAAAGGCAAACTTCTGTGCCTTTGAGGCTGGCAGATAAAATACTGATATTAACAATTATCTGAACTAGTATCTTAAAAATTTTAATGCAACATGTTTTTTTTTCTTTTTCTTTTCTCCCTCCTCTTCCTCTTCATATTCCTTTTTCTTCCTTTCCTCTCCTAAGAAAGTATATCCTGGGGCACCTGGGTGGCTCAGTGGGTTAAGCCTCTGCCTTTGGCTCAGGTCATGATCCCAGGGTCCTGGGATCGAGCCCTGCATCGGGCTCTCTGCTCAGCAGGGAGCCTGCTTCCCTCTCTCTCTCTGCTTGCCTCTCTGCCTAGTTGTGATCTCTGTCAAATAAATAAATAAAATCTTAAAAAAAAAAAAAAAGAAAGTATATCCTAAAGTAGTGAAGGGATGGGAGTGGGGGAGGGTAGTGGCAGTGGCTAGAGCAGGCTGTTTAGAGTCCAAGAATGTGAGAAGGACATATGGAGAGTGATCTGGCATGGGAGGTCAGAGTCCAAGCAGGTAAGAAGGATGTCCCCATAGAAGGGCAGCCTGGTATGGGGCCTCAGTTAAGGTGAGGAGGGCATTCATGCAGGAGAAGGTCTTGGCTAGAGCAGTTAGTGCCTTAGTGGGTAAGAGGAAATGGTCTAAGGTGGAGTGTCAAATGTAAGGTCAAGGGGTTTCTCTTCCTTTGGGCCACTCCTGTTTCCTTTGATTAATGTTTACATAATAGATCTTTTCACCATCCTTTTAAGAAAAATGTCTTTTTTTTTTCTTGTTTGTACAACAAATTTCCAAAAAGATTTATGTACAAAAGACAAATTAAGAATGAGTTAAGAGTAGATAATGATGTTATAAACACCAGGTTACATGTATCCCTTCAAATTAGTATTTTTGTATTCTTTGGGTAAATACCTAGCAGTGCAATTGCTGGGTTATAGGGCAGTTCTATTTTCAACCCTTTGAGGAACTTCCATACTGTTTTCCAGAGTGGTTGCATCACTTTGCATTTTCATCAACAGTGTGAGAGGGTTCCCCTTTCTCCACATCCTTGCCAACACCTGCTTTTTCTTGTGTTGTTGATTTTGGCCATTCTGACAGGTGTGAGGTGATATCGCACAGTAGTTTTGATGTACATTGATAATGAGTGTACACTGATAATGAGTGATGTTGAGCATCTTTTCATGTGTCTGTTGGCCATCTGTAAGTCTTCTTTGAAAAAAAAAGTGTCCATTCATGTCTTTTACCCATTTTTTAATTGGATTCTTTGTTTTGGGGGTGTTGAATTTTATAGGTTTTTTATGTATTTTGGAAACTAATCCTTTATTATGGATGTCTTTTGAAAATATCTTCTCTCATTCTATAGATTGCCTTGTAGTTTTGTTGATTATTCCCTTTACTCTGCAAAAGCTTTTTATTTTGATGAAGTCCCAATAGTTCATTTTTGCTTCTGTTTCCCCTGACTCAAGAGACATATCAGGTAAGAAGTTGCTAAAGCCAATGTCAAAGAGGTTACTGCCTGTGTTCTCCTCTGGGATTTTAACGGTTTCTTGTCTCACATTTAGGTCTTTAATCCATTTGTGGAATTTAAGAAGTGAAACAAATGATCAAAAGGGGGAAAAGAGAGAGGCAAACCAAGAAACAGACTCTTAACTATAGAAGAACAAACTGATGGTTACCAGAGAGGAGGTGGGGGAGGGGCATAGTTTAAATAGAAGATGATGAGGTTAAGGAGTGTACTTGTAATGAGCATCGAGTGTTGTATGTAACTGTTTAGTTACTAAATTATACACCTGAAATTAATATTACATTGTATGTTAACTGACTAGAGTTTAAATAAAAACTTAAAAAAAAAAAAAAAAGGGGATGCAAGGGACCATAAAACTGATATCTGCCCTTCTAACTTGTGCTCATGTGTGATTCTGGAAAGCTACCTTAGTCTCCCTTTTTTTATATTTTCTCATTTGTATAATTGAATGATGTATACATACTACATAGTACATACTACATAGTAATACACAATCTCAGGAAGCATTTTAGCCATTGTGGAAATTAGTACCGTTATTGATTCTGGATCTATGAGACATATAAACTAAAATCCAGGAAACAGTTCTGTGTCACTGATGCACATTACTAGCTTTGTAGTATAAGCAAAAAAAGACAACTTTGGTTCATAGAAATGGTGAGATTTTACAACTTTTTTTTTCTGACTTATTGTTTTCTGACTTCTGATCCTTTTGTTTTCTGACTTATTTTTCTCAAATCACCATTCTGATGTCCAATCCAATTCATATGGATTACACAAACCACTTGGGATTTTTATCTAAAGCAATTACCTAACAATTGATTTGTTTTTACTACATTAACAACTTTTCTTCATTAATGATACAGTTTCTTCCAATTTAACTTTAAAGTTAAGCATTTATAAACAAGAGTTTAAATTTTTCAGGTCACTGAAGTAGCGGTGCCCTAGAGTTGTACTTATAGCAAGCCAAGCACTCACTGTGGGAGTTGCCAGATGAAAATCCATAGGCAAGTTCCAGCCCTCATAGATATGTGCTTGACAAGGTCTTTAAATAAAAATTGAATTGGACTTCTTACAAGAGATGCATGATCTCTTCAGCTCAGTCCAGGTCCCACCCTTGCCTATGCCCTTCTCCCAGATCTAATTCATACAGTTATATATTGGCCTGACCTTTGCAGGTATTCGAGTTTGCTCATGATTTAACATAATTGCCAAAGTGACAAAACTTAATGAAGTATAGGAAATTAGGCATGCTGCTAAAAAATGACTTCAGTAATTTGGAACTATATATTTTCAAGCATATCCTTAAGTAGGTGACAATTATGTTCACTGATTACTGAATCACAATAGAATGGGAGCATGAGAAAATAACATGATTGTGTGCTATTCTTGCTAAACATCTATACTCATTCTATGTGAAAGTATCAATAATTTTTAGCCAATAAAATTGCTGTGTAAGCAAAAGGTGAATCTAGCTGTTCCAAGCCAAAGTCAGTAGCAGATGCAATGATATCTGCTAAAAGAAATAGAGCTAACACTATACATTATGATTCATAGAGTCTTAATTACAGGCTATAAAATGTTCTGTAGATGAGCCATTATACATTTTCCATTTTGTTAGTAATTTCAGTGCATAAAAGCTTCAGAACTGAGCATATTTTTACTTAAGATGCAAGTAACATGTGCTGAGAAACAGTATTATCTAAAGAGTAATGACCTTGTTTGGAAGTCTCATATCCTAAACCCTTTAGTTCTGTGGACCTCCTACATGATCTCGGGCAAGCCTCCTCTCAGTACAGAAGTCTTTGCAGCTAATAAAATGAAGACTAATACATGCTACAGATTAATCCCACCGATTATATAGATTTAAAACGCTGATTTATAAAGGACAGTGGGCTTCTTGGAAGGAAATGAAAGGCAAAAACAACATATGTTTTATTGTTATTGTTATAAATTCCATTATTATTTTTGTTGATAGTTTTCTCAATGACAGATTTATGCAAGACCGTTATTTGAAAGAATTGTGTCCATTCTAAAAGTCTGCTTTTTTGTTAAGTTAACCACCCACAGGACACTTCATTTTACCTGTAATTTGTATTGTTTGGTTGTATTACTGAAAAGGAATTTTTTTCTTTTTTTTTTTGCATGCTTAAGAATACCTTATTATAAATCCTATTCAACACTCCCCTCACCAAAGTAAAAAAAAAGAGAGTGAAAACAAAAGGAAAAAAAAAAAGAAAGAAAAAATCCTCCCTGAATCAAGGCATATGTTAAATGAGATAACTTAGTCTATAAGTACCCATCAAAATTTTTTTATTTTCATTTCCTAGATGGAATTGCACAGGATATGACTCAATATACTCTGATTATAAATAATTGAAAGTAGAAGATACTGTTTTTCACAGAAAAAGTAAATAAAACCCTTAAAGCCTAATTTATCCAGACAAATAACCTGTGTACATAGGACTGTGCTGTGTTCAGACTTCATAATGTGTTTTCTCTGAAGCGCCCCTTCATACAAAACACCTTACTTCAGCTCACCATCAAGACAGATCGTAAGTAGTTGCAATGGGGCTTGTAAGCTTATTGTATTTTTGGAGTAAATGACCTTGATTTTCACTTTCTTTCTTTCTTTTCTTTTTTTTGGTTTATCACAATAATAGTCAACACTGCATGTTATAAAACACTGCATAAGCACAGGTACAGATTAACATTAAAAAGTTCAGGGCATGCATCATGCATTATTACATTATAAAGCAACTAAAATAGTGGTATACCATAATTCACACCCACTTATGTCTATCATTAACAGTCATGAAAAGAGCAATTTGATTTCATTGTTGGAAAGTCCTGGGTATTTCATGCCATCATTTGATGTGTACATGTGAATAAACTCTAAAGAGGAAATGAGGAAGGGCAAATAATGTATTAGCGATAGAAAATAATAATCAGTTCAGCAAGTGGATCCAGCTGAGTACAAATTGAAGTCACTCAATTCTTCCCTTTGTCTCCTCACTCTTTTTCTTTCATTTATATTCATGGACTAAGAAGAACCCTCAAAAAATCATCTCATAAAATCACGATGAGATAATATAATCAAGATAATTCCAAGAGTCAGTATCTCTTAATGAATTCTATCAGGAAGTATATTCATTGTTTCATCATCTTGACTCATGAACTGGTTTTCCACATGTCACCTCTGAGAACCCTCCTTGTAACAATGAGAACTTAGGGACATCAGCTCATATTCTTCCTTTCAGGGTCAGATTTTCTCTTAGCACTCCTATGTGTTGAATTCTGTCCTCTTCCCAAAATTCAGGTGATAATTGATGATAAGGTCTTTAAAGAGATTATTAAGAATGAAGTCTTTATGGTAGGTTTTAATCCATTTTATTGGTGTCTCTATAAGAACAGGAAATTAAGATGCAGAGACAGAGAGACACCAGGCACTTACTTGCAAGCACAGAGAGAAAAGCTTGTGAACAGACAGCAAGAAACCAGTCATCTACAAGTCCAGCAGATAGGCCTAGGAAGTAATAAAATCTGCTGATACTTTGATCTCAGGCTTTTAGCTTCCAGGATGGTGAGAAAATAAATTTCTATTGTTCCAGCCAGCCAGTTTGTGGTATTTTGTAGTGGCAGCTCTAACAAACTAACAGAATATCCTATAACCAACACTGGATGTATGTATTTATATCTACTTATTGGTATAATGGGGTATCTAATAAAACAGAGTCAATGAGATGGAGCATTTCCTTTGAAAGGAGTCCTTAGAAATTATGCCATCTGATAGCTAAAGATAAAGGACATGAGCCAAATTAGAATAGCCCTGCTATGAAATTCCCTTCTCAGGCAAATTATAAGACATCCTTTATTCTAGTAGAAAATACTACTGTTTTTTCTAGCACTTTAATAAAAGATGCCTCTTCCCTTAGTAGATATATTTAATACAACTAGTGAGTAGGTGAACAGTTGTGTTAAGTCTACTGAGTAAGAACAAACCAACATCTTATTGTCACTATATACTTAATATATTGATGTCAATGATGTTAGCTCAATAAAGGCTCAATGGTAGTACAGGACACGACAGTACTGCAGTCAAATGCTCTAACCCTGTGCTATACCCCCAAGACAAGACAGTACTGAAATTAAACAATCTCAGAAAAAGAAGGGGATTGCTTGCTAAACACAAAGGCCTTAATGTTTGAGATGCACTCTTTTGCCAATCTCATTTCAGAATACAGAATGAGTGTGATTTTTATACTGGATTTATCAGATGAAGAAATTAGCATGAGTTACTTTGCTCAGAGCTCTTTGATCTTTGGACACCACTCCTTCTTACCACCTTCATTACTTATTAACCATGCCACTCTGCCAATGGCTTCCTAATGAGAACATGAGCCCCAGCAGTAACAAAGTACACATCTTATTTAGTTAGGCCTAGTACTTCAAAATTAAAAATTTAAATTTTCCTTAGATAATAACTAATATAATTTAGTCACTAAATATTAGCTTGTATTTTTTAGAGTTTGATACAAATGAAATCAAGTGGTATTAGCCATTTGACTTATTCTTCTTTTTAATTTTTTTTATTATTCTGCATCTCTTGCATGCTTTTATGATTTTTAGAATCTATTTGTCAATTTTTGCAAAATATTCTATTGTGGCTTTGACTGGGATTGCATGAAACATCAATTTCAGGAGAAGTGAAATTTTAATAGTATCAAGTTCTGACTTATGTCTTTTGTCATTATTTATGATGTTACCCATAGGTTTTTCATAGACATCCTTTATCAAGTTAAGGAAATTCTATTGTGTTCCTAGTTTGTGAAGAGTTTTCATCTGCTGTGGATCTGGGACTATATTAAATGCTAGTCCTATGTCTCTTATAGTGAACTAGTTTTTTATATGGTTGATTATATTGACTGACTTTTAATGTAAAACTACCCTTGAGTTCTTGGGAAAAAACAACTGTATGTAATTATGCTGTTTATATTTTTACATCCTACTAGATTTAATAGCTAATTTTTCATTAAGAAACACTGTACTTTGCATAATATTTTGCAAACTAAAATGAACATGTTTATTTTCAGAAAATTGTTATTGCATACACATTTTAGAAAGAATATTGTATGTTTAGATTTATTATAAAAATACAAAAAGTACCACATTTGGCAGGGTAAATTGAAAAAAAAAAGTGCAGTAATGATAAATCACAACTAATTACCTAAGGAATTATTTTTAATCCCTACCTCTCTTTTGTTTCAGTTACATTCGACTTCTTTAAATGGCATCTCTTTAATGAAAGGGAAACTCAAACAACAACAAAAATAATAATATAATAATAATTTGCAAAATAAAGTAGAACAGCAGGTGCTGCTATTTTAAGAAGCTTTATCATTTGGAATAATTTTCAGGTATGGAAAGATTCAAATCTCAAAGTCTCAACTAATGAGGGGATTTTTGTTTATTAATTTCTTCTTGTATAAACAGTGATCAAAATCCTATTTAAAGAAGAGGCTGATAGCTCCCTGGAGAACTGGGGAATAAAAGTTACTGTTATTAAATAACATTTTTTGAATCTTTAAGGATTTTTTAGAATAAAATAAGAGTTACCATGGGTACAATATTCATAAAGAATTTGATAGCTCTCTGGAGATTGCATACATGAAAGTAAACACTTTTATTGAGTAACATTTTCTTGAATGTTTAAGGATTTTTGAGAATTAGAATTACCAGGAGTACAATATTTGATATGTATTTCACTGGATTTTAAAATATAATCTAACAATCATTATAGTATCTTTAAAGATTATTTAGGAATTTTGCTTTCAATTCTGACATGTAAAAAGCTTGTAAGTCATCACTCCTGTTCTTAAAAGAATCAAGCTGAACAAAGTGAAATCAGTGACTTTATTTGAACCCATCAGAAAAGCAGCATGACAGGGCAAACTGACTCCCCCAAATCTGGAGAGTTAGGTGAACAGGGAGAATCACAGCACAGATCCACCTACTTGAAACAAATGTCCATGGAGCCATAAAAAGATTTACCTGGTAATTTTGACAAATTATTAAAGGCTGATGAACTAGTAGGAGAAGGAGAAAGAAACTCCTTGGGGCTGCAGAATTATGGGAATACCAACACTTGCACAAATTTAAATTCCAAGAACCCCAATAAGTTCTCATGAGGAATAATAAAGAAAAATCCCTTTTTTTTTTCTGATGAAAGGAGAGAAAAGCAACCATTTTGAAATAGACCCCAAATACTCTACAGAACATGTATAAGCATACTGTCCAGAGTAAGAGTAAGTATAGACATTACCAGAAACATCCTGCCCAAGGGTGGGCACTCCCCTGACTTCAGCACCTTTATAGCCTCCTTGTCTTTTTAGTTCCTCAGGAGGAACCAAAAAACACTTATTTAGGTCATAAACCAGGACCATAAGCCCACTAAAAGAATAAGACTTAATAACAAAATTATAGAATTCATTTTATATATCTTGAAAGCATCTTTGTCATTTAACCTGGCTGCCATCCTCCCTCTAAGCAGAAATTTTAATGATGTCAATGAAACAACTCAGAAAATTGTATGTCAATCTTGGTATGGTCTTGGTATTATAACACAATCACATAATCTCCTGAAATACCAAGGATAAAATTCAGACAAACTTTCTGGGATTGCTTATGTTATACTTCTGTGCCTAATTGGGCAGTATAACTGAGTGGTCCTACTCACATTTGTGTAATACTGATTATTCTACATAATATTTAATGAATGAAAAATAATGAAACATTAAGTGTGATGACATTACGTTCCCTCTATAGAGAATTAAAACAAAAAGACAAAGTTTAACTCTTTCCCCCAAACTCTAATAGATAATATGAAAACAAAAAGGTTTATTTAAGAAATCAAATATTAGGGACGCCTGGGTGGCTCAGTTGGTTAAGCAGCTGCCTTTGGCTCAGGTCATGATCCCAGCATCCTGGGATCGAGTCCCACATCGGGCTCCTTGCTTGGCAGGGAGCCTGCTTCTCCCTCGGCCTCTGCCTGCCTCTCTGTCTGTCTGTACTCTCTCTCTCTCTCTCTCTAACAAATAAATAAATAAAATATTAAAATAAAAAAAAGAAATCAAATATTAGCAGCCAAGAATACTTTATCCAGCTAGGTTATCATTGAAAATAGAAGGAGAGATAAAAAGCTTCCAGGACAAACAAAAACTGAAAGAATTTGTAAACACCAAACCAGCTCTACAGGAAATATTGAAAGGGGTACTCTAAGAAAAGAGAGACCCTAAAAGTATTATCAGAAAGGAAGAGAGACAATATACAGTAACAGTCACCTTACAGGCAATACAATGGCACTAAATTCATATCTCTCAATAGTTACCCTGAATGTAAATGGGCTAAATGCCCCAATCAAAAGACAAAGGGTTTCAGAATGGATAAAAATACAAAACCCATCAATATGCTGCCAACAATAAACTCATTTTAGACCTGAAGACACCTCCAGATTGAAAGTGAGGGGGTGGAAAATAATTTACCATGCTAATGGACATCAGAAGAAAGCTGGGGTGGCAATCCTTATATCAGATCAATTAGATTTTAAGCCAAAGACTATAATAAGAGATGAGGAAGGACACTTCATCATACTCAAAGGGTGTTTCCAACAAGAAGATCTAACAATTTTAAATATCTATGCCCCTAACATGGGAGCAGCCAACTATATAAACCAATTAATAACAAAACCAAAGAAACACATTGACAAGAATACAATAATAGTAAGAGACTTTAACACACCCCTCACTGAAATGGACAGATCATCCAAGCAAAAGATCAACAAGGAAATAAAGGTCTTAAATGACACACTGGAGCAGATGGACATCACAGATATATTCAGAACATTCCACCCCAAAGCAACAGAATACACATTCTTCTCTAGTGCCCATGGAACATTCTCCAGAATAGATCACATCCTGGGTCATAAATCAGGTCCGAACAGGTATCAAAAGATTGGGATCATTCCCTGCATATTTTCAGACCACAATGCTCTGAAGCTAGAACTCAATCACAAGAGGAAATTTGGAAAGAGCACAAATACATGGAGACTCAACAGCATCCTTCTAAAGAATGAATGGGTCAACCAGGAAATTAAAGAAGAATTTAAAAAAACCATGGAAACAAATGATAATGAAAACACAACGGTCCAAAATCTGTGGGACACAGCAAAGGCAGTCCTGAGAGGAAAATATATAGCGATACAAGCCTATCTCAAGAAACAGGAAAGATCTCAAATACACAACCTAACCCTACACCTAAAGGAGCTTGAGAAAGAACAACAAAGAAAGCCTAAACCCAGCAGGAGAAGAGAAATACTAAAGATCAAAGCAGAAATCAATGCAATAGAAACCAAAAAAACAATAGAACAAATCAATGAAACTAGGAGCTGGTTCTTTGAAAGAATTAATAAGATTGATAAACCCCTGGCCAGACTTATCAAAAAGAAAAGAGAAAGGACCCAAATAAATAAAATCATGAATGAAAGAGGAGAGATCACAACCAACACCAAAGAAATACAAACAATTATAAGAACATATTATGAGCAACTCTGTGCCAAAAAATTTGACAATCTGGAAGAAATGGATGCTTTCCTAGAGACATATAAAATGCCAAAACTGAACCAGGAAGAAATAGAAAACCTGAATAGGCCCACAAATAGTAAGGAGATTGAAAGAGTCATCAAAAATCTCCAAACAAACAAAAGCCCAGGGCCAGATGGCTTCCCAGGGGAATTCTACCAAACATTTAAAGAAGAATTAATTCCTATTCCCCTGAAACTCTTCCAAAAAGGAGAAATGGAAGGAAAACTTCCAAACTCATTTACTCATTTTATGAAGCCAGCATCACCTTGATCTCCAAAGCAGACAAGGATCCCATCAAAAAAGAGAATTACAGACCAATATCCTTGATGAACACAGATGTGAAAATTCTCACCAAAATACTAGCCAATAGGATCCAACAGTACATTCAAAGGATTATTCACCACGACCAAGGGGGATTTATTCCAGGGCAGCAGGGTTGGTTCAACATCCGCAAATCAATCAATGTGATACAATACATTAACAAAAGAAAGAACAAGAACCATATGATACTCCCAGTAGATGCTGAAAAAGCATTTGACAAAGTGCAACATCCCTTCCTAATCAAAACTCTTCAAAGTGTAGGGATAGAAGGCACATACCTCAATATTATCAAAGCCATCTATGAAAAACCCACTGCAAGTATCATTCTCAATGGAGAAAAACTGAGAGCTTTTCTGTTAAGGTCAGGAACACGGCAGGGGTGTCCGTTATCACCACTACTATTCAACATAGTACTAGAAGTCTAGCCTCAGCAATCAGACAACAAAAAGAAATTAAAGGCATCCAAATCAGCAAAGAAAAAGTCAAACTATCTCTCTTTGCAGATGATATGATACTATATGTGGAAAACCCAAAAGGCTCCACTCCAAAACTGCTAGAGCTTATACAGGAATTCAGTAAAGTGTCAGGATATAAAATCAATGCACAGAAATCAGTTGCATTTCTTTACACCAACACCAAGACAGAAGAAAGAGAAATTAAGGAGTCAATCCCATTTACAATTACACCCAAAACCATAAGATACCTAGGAATAAACCTAACCAAAGAGGCAAAGAATCTATACTCAGAGAACTATAAAGTACTCATGAAAGAAATTGAGGAAGACACAAAGACATGGAAAAATGTGCCATGCTCATGGATTGGAAGAATAAATATTGTGAAAATGTCTATGCTACCTAAAGCTATCTACACATTTAAGGCAATGCTTATCAAAATCCCATCCAATTTTTTCAAAGAAATGGAACAAGTAATCCTAAAATTTATATGGAACCAAAAAAGACCTCGAATAGCCAAAGGAATATTGAAAAAGAAAGCCAAAGTTGGTGGCATCACAATTCCAGACTTCAAGCTCTATTACAAAGCTGTCATCATCAAGACAGTATGGTACTGGCACAAAAACAGACACATAGATCAATGGAACAGAGTAGAGAGCCCAGAAATAGACCCTCAACCCTATGGTCAACTAATCTTTGACAAAGCAAGAAAGAATATCCAATGGAAAAAAGACAGCCTCTTCAGCAAATGGTGTTGGGAAAATTGGACAGCCACATGCAGAAAAATGAAATTGGGCCATTTCCTTACACCACACATGAATGTAGACTCAAAATGGATGAAGGACCTCAACATGAGAAAGGAATCCATCAAAATCCTTGAGGAGAACACAGGCCCCAACCTCTTCGACCTCAGCCGCAGCAACTTCTTCCTAGGAACAGCGCCAAAGGCAAGGGAAGTAAGGGAAAAAATGAACTATTCGGACTTCATCAAGATCAAAACTTTAGCACAGCAAAGGAAACAGTCAACAAAACCAAAAGACAACTGACAGAATGGGAGAAGATATTTGCAAACGACATATCAGATAAAGGGCTAGTATCCAAAATCTATAAAGAGCTTAGCAAACTCAACACCCAAAGAGCAAATAATCCAATCAAGAAATGGGCAGAGGACATGAACAGACATTTCCGCAAAGAAGACATCCAGATGGCCAACAGACACATGAAAAAGTGCTCCACATCACTGGGCATCAGGGAAATACAAATCAAAACCACAATGAGATACCACCTCACACCAGTCAGAATGGCTAAAATGAACAAGTCAGGAAATGACAGATGCTGGCGAGGATGTGGAGAAAGGGGAACCCTCCTACACTGTTGGTGGGAATGCAAGCTGGTGCAACCACTCTGGAAAACAGCATGGAGGTTCCTCAAAAAAATGAAAATAGAGCTACCTTATGACCCAGCAATTGCACTACTGGGTATTTACCCTAAAGGTACAAATGTAGTGATCCAAAGGGGCACGTGTACCCGAATGTTTATAGCAGCAATGTCCACAATAGCGAAGTTAAGGAAAGAACCTAGATGTCCATCAACAGATGAATGGATAAAGAAGAGATGGTATATATATACAATGGAATACTATGCAGCCATCAAAAGAAATGAAATCTTAACATTTGTGACGACATGGATGGAACTAGAGGGTATTATGCTTAGCGAAATAAGTCAAATGGAGAAAGACAACTATCACATTCCTCCTTGATATGAGGAAATGGAGATGCAATGGGGGTGGGGGTTAAGGTGGTAGGAAAAGTAAAAATGAAACAAGATGGGATCGGTAGGGAGACAAACCAAAAGAGACTCTTAATGTCATAAAACAAACTGAGGGGGAGAGAGGGGTTGGGAGAGGGAGTTGGGTTGGAAGAGGGTGGTGGGGTTACATTATATGTTTAAATTAAAAAGCTTAAAGAAAAAAAAAAGAAATCAAATATTATCTTCAAAGCATGAGGGAGTACCTATCATAAAACATCAAACCCTGGAGTGCATAGAGCAATTATTATGCTAATAAAATACCTCCAGTAAAATTCCATGGTGATTATTTTCTCTTTTTCTTAATATTTTATTTATTTATTTGACAGAGAGAGAGACAGGTCACAAGTAGGCAGAGAGGCAGGCAGAGAGAGGGGGAAGCAGCCTCTCCACTGTGCAGAGAGACCAATGTGGGTCTTGGTCCCAGGACCCTGAGATCATGACCTGAACCAAAAGCAGTGGCTTAACCCACTGAGCCACCCAGGCACACACACACCGCCCCCCCCCCATGATTATTTTCTTTATCCACCCAGCACCATGTTCTTCTTTCCTCTCATGACAGAACTGATCTTATCACAAGCTTTGGCATTGTTAAACCATTTATAATTACTTTTATTCCTGTCCATAGTTTGGTACAAAAATAAGTACATAACGCTGGTGAGACAATGGCTTTCTGTAGGATCTTTTCTGAGGAATGTTAGGTCATCATAAAAAAACCTTTCCTTTCTCCATCATCATGAGTAGATAAAATGTGACCCCAGAGCTGTCAAAAGTCATCTTCATTATGTAGGTATGCCTGAAAGAATTAGAGAGACACACAGGGGGAAAGGAAGTGAGGGATTAAAGATTGCTTCTTTTATGCTCTGAGTTTCTAAGATTCTTGGAGCTAACTCAACTTTGTAACTTTTCTTCACCTTTCAACTATTGTGTTTTTAGATAGATGATAGAGAGATAGATAGATAGATAGATAGATGATAGATAGATAGATAGATGATAGATAGATTTAAACATACACAGTTGTAGCATATATGCTGATTTGACCAGTTATTGAGGAAGATTGTTTGAGTTGGAGTTCATTCATGTACAAGGGAAAGAGTACTTAGATTGAGGGGATATGAAAAATTTACCATAAAAATTACAGAATTTATTCCTTTTACTAGAACTGTGTAAAGTATGTTGAGGGAAATGGAGAAATGACTACTAATCACATCCCAAAAGAATTCTCCTTGATAAGAACATAAGTAGATCATGTGCATAACGAAGGATAATATAAATTGGAACATACTAAAGAGTCTTTGTATGAAGAAATATAGACTGTTCATCATGAGAAAAAGCACTAATGATTGGATTATCTTCTCCATAAATATTTAGACAGTACAAGTTTCAAGACCTGAACAATAGTCCAGTATACTGACAGATGCACCATGGTTTGGTAAGTCAATTCCTCCATTGGATCTTTCCTTCTATTACAGTGTTTCTCAACTTCAGCATTATTGACATTTTATGCCAAATAAACCTTTCTCATGGGTGCTGTCCTGTGCATTGCAAGAGGCTTAGCAGCATTGCTGGCCTCTACTCACTAGGTATCAACAGCACAGCCTCTCCCCCACAGTTGTGACAAAAATGTCTCCAGAAATTGCCAAATGCCTTCTGGGGAACAAAATCACCCCTGATTGAGAACCACACTTACTTAAAATACATTTTCATTGTTTTCCTGGTTATAAAAGAAACAAGCATTTATTAAGAGAATTAATAAAAATACAGAAAAATAAAATGGAGAAAGTAAAAATTATCAGCATTTTATTTTACTTAGACATAAGTCACTTAATAAATTTTGTTATATTTTAATTCATTTTATTTTATTGGATATTAAATTTAAATCATATATCATTTGGCATCCTATAATTTTTATCCAATGTTCCATATGAGCATTTCCTCAAGTCATTAAGTATTGTTTTAAAACGATTTTGATAGACTACATAAGGTACAATTGCATGATAGGGTCTTTTTTTTTTTTCCCCCAATTTAAAACTCTCCTGAGTCCAAGTCAAACTTTAGTGAATGGTATAATGAGCTCTTTGTCTAATAAGAAAATGATTCTGGACAAAAGCCTTTTCTTCATTCTGTTTAGAAAACAACATATTTAGTCAATCAATTGGTCCTATTGTGATTCAATACACACTTAGTCTTTTGATTTTTTTATTTTTGTACTATCCAGTTGGGTAAATTTCATTTAAAACTGTTTTGAATCCAAGGACATCTGAAGTATTATTTAATTAATGGATGAACCTGTACTAGCTTAAAATAATCATGGGATAGTTTTTATGTATTTATGACCCCTTGCTAAGGACTGAATTTACAGATCTTTCAGACAATTTAACCCCATCCTTAAGGTGTTCTCAACAAATAAGACACATGTAACTGCAATACACGATGTGATATGAACAAGAACCAAAAAAAAAAAAAAAAAGTGACAAATGCAATGAAAATTCAGAAGGAAAGAGTAAGTGGGAGAGATCAAGATAGGCCTGGATGAGAAAGCAGTACTAATGGGACACCTTGAAGAAATGATGGAGTTCTGACATACCAAGGAAAGGGCGGCCATTGCTGACCAAAGAAACGACTTGAATATAGGATAGTGGTAAGACTGGAGGGCAGTGAAGAGGCCTGGAATTCTAGATGAAGGTGCCTGAGGTGAAAGAAGAAAATGTAGAAAGCAGATGGAGAAAGAGAAAAGGGATTGAAAGAAGCAGACATTAACGATAGCCTGTTCCTGTTGGGCACCAGGGTTTAAGTTTTACGACAACATTTAATGACTCACATCAGATGTCTCAAATGAGAACACCAAGGCACATAGTTACCCAGCTATTGGATGTAAAATGGTTACACAACTAACAAATGGCAGAGATGGTAAGAAAACGGAGAATTTACTCCAATTGTCTTTAAATTTTATGATGCCATCTTCCAAATGTCATATAGTTTATCACTTACATTTAGTCAAATAAAATTAAAAATTCGTAAACCTTTCTTTTTAACCTAAATACATTAGTGCTCTCAGAGTACTCTGTGTACCTATTCAGTTGCCTCAACTATAATGCAGTACATTTATATATACACAGGTCTACCTATTTGCCTCAATCCACTCCTTCAATATGTTGTTTTTTGAGTCAGAAAAGCATCCTCGTCATTTCTCTGATTTCAATGCCTGAAACAGGATGTTTCGAAATATTCATTATTAGGTAATCCAAGCAAGGATACAGAGACTAGCATTTCCACCTCCCCCAAAATGTTGTCAATCCATCTCTCTCTTAAAGCAATTATAAAAATTGGGCAAATCCCTTGATCTAGTTCTCGACTCCATGTATGTTCCTGGCATGTTGGAGGTCCTCAAATACAAAGGAAACCTGCTGATAGCATGTTGCATACAGAAGTGAGGGTGTTAAGTGTGCTTTAAATGTTAGGCTTAAAATTGAATTGATTTTTGTACTAATTTCCAGGTATTTGTTTTAATAACAAACGGTATTCGAAATGACTGCTATTCAGCAGTAAGTTTATCGCTAATTAGAGGAGCGTATCACTGATGCACGCTAATGAGAGAGAGAGCAATAACTGAGCAGAGTGCCAAAGTTTCAAGGATAACATCATAAATGCAGTTTGCTTAGTTCTGTAAGTATATGTTGTTTGCTTTATTTACAACAGCCCATAGATTACTCAAGTGCATAATATCCTGGTATATTCGGTGAAATAAAAATCTCACTAACATGAGCTCTCACCAAAGTGCTCTGTCTGCTATTAAACTTTTATTAAGAATGGAGATAAAACAATTCTCCTTGGAGCAGGAATTAGAGTGCCTGCTGATGATCACTGAAGTGAATAAGGATGAGACAATGAGAGTGCCGTGTTTTCAAGGAAATCCCAGCTGACCACGTCCATTGTGCTCTGACCTTGCTCTTACCATTCCCAGAGGTACTTCAGGTCACTTCACATAAATGGATAACAGAACAGCTAAATGTCCTGAAGTGAGTGCTGCAGTGTGTGAAGATATAAAGGCCACTCTTGGGATGGGTGTCTGAATGTAAGTTTTGTTGTTAGGACAGAATGTAGCCTCAGAGCCAGAGAGCTGAATATAACATTCCATGGGAAGATGTGAGCTTTAGAGAAAGCCAGGTAGTTCCCAGCTTCTGTGGTGCTGGCAATGAGATAGATGGAGAGTGAGCAAGTAATGACAGGGGCCAATATGCTGGCAAAGAACCTAAACTGGGTGAGCTACCTGGGGAGGAGTTGGAACCTGAAAGGTTGAAAGGAAAGAGATGTTTTCATAACCAAAATACAGGGTCATGGCAGTAACTCAAACAAAGAGAAGACATGTCAATAGAGTAATTGTGTTCATTCCTGTGGTTCATTTTCTCTTTTACTGGGAATGATCTGACAGAGTCAGTTTTCCCAGTTTTGAGAAGACTTGAAGATACATGCACCAAAACACTCAAATGAAAACTTGAAGTGGACATATTATTAGAATGTTCACTTTACATGTAATATTCTTATGCATGTACTTCTTACATATCATATGTCAAAAACAGCAATAGCTGAAAATCGAGTCCATCTAAGAATTTGCCATCAGCTCAGCCCACAGATCATAGTCTCAGAGTCCAGGCTATACATACCAAAGAGCACAAACCTTGAAGTTAAAGAGACCTGAACTTGAGAATTAACATTGTCACCAACTGGCTGTGTGAGTTTTGGTAAATTACCAAGGCTCTCTGACTTACAGATTCCTTGTCTACATATTTGGGGTAAAAATATGGACTGCTAGGTATTACTTGCCTTGGTCTATTTGGATCAGCATAACAAAATGGCATAGACTGGATAGTTAATACACAATAGAAATTTATTTCTCACAGTTCTAAAAGCTGTAAGTCCAAAATTAAGGTGATGTCAGACTCAATGCCTGATGCGGGTTCATTTCTTCTCACTATAACCATCTTCTCACTATAATCTCACATGGCAGAAGGGGTGAGGGAGTTTTCTGGGACCTCTTTTATAAAGACATTAGTCCTACCCATGAACACTCTAATAGTGACAGAAGTAACACTTCTGTCATAGGGAACAGGTGGAAATAAAGAGTACTGTTATAGGTTACCTACTTCTGTCTCTTATAACATTGTGGTCATTTGTTTTACTTATCCATATGCTATAATCATCCAATACATTGGTGCAATTATTACTTTTAAATTATTAGATCAATTAACAGCAAGAAAATTAAACTATTTATTTTATCTTTATCCTACTCCAACATTCTACTTTTCTTTTTGTAACAAGCATTTCTCATTATATCATTTATTTTCCCTTTTCCTGAGGAATTTCTTTGAACATTTCTTTCTGGGTCATGAAATCTCTCCGTTTTTGTCTGTATGAGAAAGTCTTTGTTTCCCCTTCATTTTCAAGTAAAATTTCTCTGGATGCAAAATTCTAGATGAGTAGGATTTCTTTTCCTTTCCACTATTTAAAAAATTCACTTAACTCTTATCTTGTTTGCATAGTTTCTGATAAGGAGAACATTGTAATTCTTGCCCTTATTCCACCATTTATAAGGTATTTCCTGCCCTCTGTGGATGCTTTCAAAATTTTCTCCTTGTGTTTGGCTTTTACAGTTTGAATGTGATGTGTGTGTATGGCTGTCAATTTTTTTATATTTCTCCTGTGTGATGTCTTCTGAGCTTCCTGGGTCTATGTGTGTATCTATACACTATATTTTGGTATCTATCATTAATTCTGGAAACTCCCCAACCATTATTTATTAAATATTTCTTGTGTTCCCTTCTTTCTATTCATTCCAGTATTTCAAGTATGTATATATTACAACTTTTGAAATGATCTTGGTTTTTGGATATTCTCTTCTGATTTTTATTCTTTTTATCTGTTGAAATTTCACCTTGGGAGATTTCTAAGGATGTTTCTTCAAGCTCACTGATTTTTATCCCTGGTCATGTGCAATGCTCTCATGAGCCATTGAAGGCATTCTTCATTTCTGTTAGTGTTTTTGACTTTTAACCCTCCTTTCAATTCTATTTTAGGGTTTCTATCTCTTTACTTGTATTACCCATCTATTCTTGCATATTGTCTACTTTTTTAATTAGAGTCCTTAACATCTTATTCATATTATTCTGAAATCCTGTCTGTTGATTCTAAAACCTGTACCTTAATCCGTTTCTGATTCTTGCTTTATTTCTTCATACTGTAGGTTTTGTAATTTGTCGTTTTTCCTTATTGCCTTTTAGGTCACCTTGTAATCTTTGTGGAAATCCAAATGTGGATATGATACTTTGAGTAATAGGAAATCAGATAAGCAGGACTTTAGTGTAATGTTTTATGTTAATATGGCTAGGAGATGTGCTATGTTTAATATTTGCTGTACCTGTAGGTGTCAGAGGCTTCAAGGTCCTCTCCTACCTTTACTTCTGTTCCCCCTTTGGTACTGGCGTTTTCTTTGTACTACTTCTCAGACAGGGTCTATTTCTACAGCTCCTTCATCTATAATCTACTGTTATTTATTGAAGACCATTGTAAGGAAAAGATATTTCTTATAGTCTTATAATTAAATATATTCCCAGGGGCACCTGGCTGGTTCAGAGGACCTTGTGACTCCTAATTTCACTGTCATGAGTTCGATCCTCATGCTGGGTGTAGAGATTACTTAAATTAATTAAACCTAAAAAGAATAATTCCTATAGTGGGCCTGTATTCTTACACTGTTACCTTCATCAGTATTTCTAAGCTTTTTTTTTTCCCCCACCCTTGTGTGACACAAAAAATCTATGGAAGACTGGAATCCAGAAAATGTCCCACACTTCAGTAGACTAGGACTCTGGTTAAGCATTTTCCCTGGAGTAAACCTTTCTTGGGAAGGATGCTCTGGACTTAATTCACAAAGATTACTTTTCCTCTTCTGCTGTCAGAGCCATGAAGGGGTCTTTCTTGGTCCTTTACCTTGAAAATGTGGTGATGTTCTTAAAAATGTGGTGATGTTCATGGGTAAAACCCATGAAAGTTGGAGTCTCAACAGTTTCTTCCCTCAGGCTACTTCACATTCAGCCTCCACAATTTGTCAAAATTACCATTTAAGTCTTCCAACCAGTTTATGGCTCCAGTGTGCCCTGCTTCTGGTAAAAAGAGTCAGCCTTCACTTCGTGGTTTCACTGAACTCTCCACATTTGGGGGTGAAAATTTGCCCAATAAACTTGGCCCTTTAATAGGTCCAGAAAGTCACTGATTTTCAATTTGTGCAGCTTTTCCTTATTGTAGGGGTAGGTGTGATAACTACCAAGATTTTAACATGTTGGAGCTGAAGCCAAAGTGTCTAAATTTTATTCCTTATTTTATTCAACTACAGTGAAGCATTTAGCAAATCTGACCACATTTCCCTTTTTGAGATTCTCTTCACTCCTGTCTTCACTGTCAGCATTCATTACATTTTTCCTCGGCCCTCTCCAGATCATTCTTAGTTGTTTTTCACCCTAATCCTGGATTCTCAATTAGTGTCGTCTGCACATTCTCACTGAGCCTGGCTTTAACACAATGAATATGATGCAAAATTCTTAACTGTGTCATCATCTTAGACATGATTCCCCATAACTTTATATTCAGTTGTCAATTGGGTTTTTTCTAAAGACAGTACCAAACAACTTTTGGGAAAACAAAACAAAACAAAACAAAACACAAAAATGTGTAAAAAATTGAACTCACAGTCTTAGTATCATTCCTATTTTGCCTCTATTCATTTCCTATCCCAATGGACAGCACAATCATTCATAAAAAAACCAAATGAGTGATTTGAAGTTTTAATCTCTTTTAAGTAATCTTTTTTTAATTAATTAATTTATTTATTTTATTTTCAGTGTAACAGCATTCATTGTTTATGTACCACACCCAGTGCTCCATGCAATACATTCCCTCCATAAAACCCACCACCTAGCTCCCCCAACCTCCCACCCCCACCCCTTCAAAACCCTCAGAATCTTTTTCAGAGTCCATAGACTCTCATGGTTCAACTCCCTTCCAATTTCCCTCAACTCCCTTCTCCTCTCCATCTCCCCATGTCCTCCATGTTATTTGTTGTGCTCCACAAATAAGTGGAACCATATGATAATTGACCCTCTCTGCTTGAATTATTTCACTCAGCATAATCTCTTCCAGTCCCATCCATGTTGATACAAAAGTTGGGTATTCATCCTTTCTGATGGAGGCATAATACTCCATAGTGTATATGGACCACATCTTCCTTATCCATTTGTCCGTTGAAGGGCATCTTGGTTCTTTCCACAGTTTGGCGACTGTGGCCATTGCTGCTATGAACATTGGGGTGCATATGCCCTTCTTTTCACTACATCTGTATCTTTGGGGTAAATACCCAGTAGTGCTATTGCAGGGTCATAGGGAAGCTCTATTTTTAATTTATTTCAAGTAATTTCTTCTAAGTAATTTCTTTCAAGTAATCTTAACTAGAAGTCATTCACATCTTTCAATTATGACACCCCTCTTCCATATCTACTAGAATAGACTTTGTTCAGTCCCTCATCATTATTATTATTTCTCAACTAGACTGTGAACATAGATCCTAACTAATCTCTCTCGGCCAACCCAGTTTTATACTTCCATAATATTATAAAACTTGCCTTTCAAAAATGATAGTCTGGCTATTATTCTTCTGCTCAAATCCTTCCATAATTTTGAAAACCTGTAACATAAGGTGAAAATTCTTGACCATGGTAAGCAAACAAGTCCTTAACTTTCCACCATGGTCTAACTCCTTGGTCTCACCTCCTCTTATTTTTCTAATACATGATTTGCTTCAATCATTTTGAACTACTTATGATCACCCAATTACACCATATTTTACATTTTTTTTCCCTTTTTCTCCTTAATACTCTTCCCTTGTTTTTTCACTTGGATAAATCTCCCTGAGCCTGTAAGGTCAAGTGAAGCATCATCTCCTCTTTGGAAGTCTTCCTTTGTCTCTTCCCCACATCATCCTTCCTGACACTCCTATACTTAGTAACCTTCTTTCCGCTCTGTCTTTAGACTTCACATAATATGATATCTTTGATTGGATCCTAAAACAGAAAAAAGGGAGAACTGGTAAAATTCAAATAAAGTCTGCTATTTAGTTAACAACAATGTACAAATATGCATTTTGCAGTTTAGACAAAGCTGTCACAGAAATATAACACAATAATATTAGGAGACTCTCACACCTAAAACTGGGTGAGAGATATGAGAGCATGCTATACTAATTTTGCATGTCTGAACATATTAAAAAATAAAATATTTATCTAAAAAATTCACAGAGAATGAAGTTGTGTATTCACTTCTCTCATAGCAGTTACTGTGATACTTGAATGACCTGTAATACAGACTGATCTCACTTCTCTAGCTTCAGTTTGCTTTTCTACAAAATTAGGTTAATAATAGCATTCAGCTCTGATACTTCATTAGGACTAAATCAGAGAAGCCATATGAAAGACATAACATAGGATCTTGAACCCAGAAAGTGCCTGCTGGACATTAGCTATTGCTATTAATATTGATGAAATAACTGATTTTTCATATATCCCAGTCCCATTAGACTCTGAGCTCCTTAAGTGCTTAGCATGGTATCCACCAAACAGACAATGCTCAGTAAATATTTGTGGAAAAAATCTTCAACGAAAGTATAGATTCTAATATTTTTCCTCTTTTCCCCCTAAATATGTTTCTTATAACATGACAGAAATAAATCCCCTGCTGGTTGGTTTACTTCAGTGATCAGAATTCACTACAATGTCACCATTACTTGCTCTCCTACTGAATTTGTTCCCACCTCAGACCTTGAAAAAAACTGCATTTCATCTATCATCCTAGAATCCATGCCCTCTATTTATTCTACTGCACAAAAGAAATCTAAACTGCAGAAGTATATTTTTTTTTCAGCCAACGCACCTTTTGGAAGTCAAAATTCTCCTTTATTGAATCTATAACTTTATGCTCAATGAGAATTCTCAACTTGCCCCTAGATAGAAATTTTTTTTTTCTTAGTGTTGGACAGTCCTCAGAATGAAAATAGATAAATCATAGCTGTGAAGTGTCTGGTTAATCTGGAGTCATAAAATTTGCAGACAGAGCAGAAAAAAAATTAACCACTCAAAATCAATTTAATAAAGTCATTGAATTTCAAGCTAAAAAGTTAAATGACACATAATAAGAATGTTAAATTACTTAGTAGAGGACAAGCAAGCAAAGATCACTTTCAAAACCATCCCTTTTTACAGTTACATTCTATCCTTTCATTGTATTTAATTTTATTTTTTCACATATATTAGTTTTTCTTTCTGTTTAATTTAGGAGTCTAGTTTTCTAACAAATGGACCAAAATACACACAGAATCCAGTGTATTGCTCTATTCTGTTCATCTGTGACTATATTCTCTCTTTCTCTCTCTCTCTTTCTAATATTCATCATTATTTTCAGGTTTAGGTCTGTTCTAATTTGTTTAGTGTATATTTCTCTGGGGTCATTCTTGCCATTTTAGTATTTTGTTCTCCCATTTATCTATACCTCTCTGGACAGAATGACAAGAAAGAAAAACTCACCTCAAAAAAAAGAATAAGAGGCAGTACTGATTGCCAGGGACCTAATCAGTATAGATATAAGTAAGATGTTGGAACTAGAGTTCAGAATAATGATTATAAAGATACAAGCTGAGCTTGAAAAAGGCATAAAAGACACTAGAGAATCCCTTTCTGGAGAAATAAAAGAATTAAAATCTAGTCAAGTTGAAATCAAAAGGCTATTAATGAGATGCAATAAAAAATGGAGACTTGGGGCGCCTGGGTGGCTCAGTGGGTTGGAGCCTCTGCCTTCAGCTCGAGTCATGATCCCAGGGTCCTGGGATAAAGCCCCATGTTGGGCTCTCTGCACAGTGGGGAGCCTGCTTTCTCCCTCTCTCTCTGCCTGCCTCTCTGCCTGCTTGTGAACTCTGCCTGCCAAATAAATAAATAAAATATTTTTTTTAAAAATGAAGACTTTGGGATCACTTGGGTGGCTCAGTTATTTAAGCATCTGCCTTCAGTTCAGGTCATGTTCCCAAGGTCCTGGGATCAAGCTCCACATTGGGATGTCTGCTCGCCAGAGACCTACTTCTCCCTTCCCTTATGTCTACCTCTCTGCCTATTCATGCTCTTTCTCTGTCAGATAAATAAATAAAATCTTTTTTAAAAAAATGAAGGCTCTAACTGCTAGGATAAATGAAGCATAAGACAGAATTAGTGATATAGTGATATAGAAGAAAATATGATGAAGAATAAAGAAGATGAGAAAAAGGCAGATAAACAACAACTGGATCACAAGAGGAGATTCAAGAGATAAGTGATACCATAAAGTAAAACAATATTAGAAAACTTGGGATCCAAGAAAAAGAGGAAAGATGAGAGAGAGAGAGAGAGAGAGAGAGAGAGAGAGAATGTATATTTGAGCAAATTGTAGTGGAGAAGTTCCCTAATCTGGGGAAGGAAACAGTCCTTCAAGTCCAGGAGGCACAGGAGAAGCCCCTCAAAGTTGATATAAATAGGTCAACACCTATTTTTACCTGCTGTGTAATAATGAAACTTGCAAATCTCAGAGACATATCCTGAGAGCAGCTTGGGACAAGAGGTCTATAACCTATGAGGGCAGAAACATTAGACTGGCAGAAGACCTATCTACAGAGACCTGACTGGCCAGAAAGGACTAGCATGATATATTTAGGGTGCTAAATGAGAAAAACTTCCAGCCAAGAATACTTTACCCAGCTAAGATGTCTTTGAAAGTAAAAGGAGAGATAAAAAGCTTCCAGGACAAACAGCAACTAAAAGAATTTGTGATCACTAAAGCAGCCCTACAAGAAATATTAAAAGGAATCCTTTTAATAATCCAAAAGTAACATGGACCAGAAAGGAACAGAGACAATATACAGAAATAGGAACTACAAAGATAATACAATGGCACTAGGTTCATATATTTCAATAGTTACTATGAATAAAAAAGGCTAAATTCCCCAATCAAAAGACACAGGATAGCAGATTGGATAAAAAAGGAAGACCCATCAATATCCTATCAGCAAGAGACTAATTTTAGATCCAAACACACCTCCAAATTGAAAGTGAGTGGGTGGAAAACAATTGATCATGTTAATGGACATCAAGAGAAAGTGGGGTGGAAATCCTTTTTTCAGACAAATAAAATTTTAAACCAAAGACTATAATAAGAGATGAGGAAGCACACTATCTTATAAATAAAGGGTCTATCCAATAAAAAGATGTAACAATTATAAATATTCCCCTAACATGGGAGCAGCCAACTATATAAACCAATTAATAACAAATTAAGGAAACACATCAATGATAATACTTGTATGGGACTTTAACACCCCACTTACTGAAATGGACAGATCATCTAAGCAGAAGATCAACAAGGAAACAAGGGCTTGAATGACACACTGGACCAAATGGACCAGATATATTCAGAGTATTCCATCCTAAAGCAACAGAATACATATTCTTCTCAAGTGCACATAGAACATTCTCCAGAATAGATCACACGCTGGGTCACAAATCAGGTCTCAACTGGTACCAAAAGACTGGGATCATTCCCTGCATCTTTTCATACCATAATGCTTTGAAACTGGAACTCAATCACAAGAGGAAATTTGGAAACAACTCAAATGCATGGAGGCTAAAGAGCATCCTACTCAAGAATGAATGGGTCAACCAGGAAATTGAATAAGAATATAAAAAAATCACGGAAACAAATAAAAATGAAAACATAATTGTTCAAATCCTTTGGGATACAGCAAAGATAGTCCTAATAGGGAAGTGTATAGCAATACAAGCCTTTCTTGAGAAACAAGAAAGATTTCAAATACACAACCTAACCTTATACCTAAAGGATCTGGAGAAAGAACAGCAAATAAAACCTAAGCACAACAGGAAATAAGGATGAGAGCAGAAATCGATGAAACTGAAACAAAAAGGACAATAGAACAGATCAACAAAACTGGGAGCTGGTTCTCTGAAAGAATTAATAAAATCAATAAACCCATGGCCAGACTTACCAAAAAGAAAAGAAAAAGAACCTAAATAACTAAAATCATAAATCAAAGAGGAGAGATCACAAACAACACAAAAGAAATACAAACAATTTTAAGAATATTTTATAAGCAACTATATGCAAACAAATTAGGCAATCTGGAAGAAATGTATGAATTCCTAGAGACATAGAAACTACCAAACTGAATGAGGAAGAAATAGAGAACCTTAAAAGAGCCATAACCAGCAAAGAAATTGAATCAGTCGTCAAAAATCTCCCAACAAACAAGAGTCCAGGGCTGGATGGCTTCCCAGAGGAATTCTACCAAGCATCTTCTGAAGCTGTTTCAAAAAAATAAAAATGGGAGGAAAACTTCCAAACTCTTTCTATGAGGCCAGCATTACCTTGATCCCAGAACCGGCAAATACCTCAAAAAGGAGAATTGCAGACAAATACCTCTGATGAACATGGATGCAAAATTCTCACCAAAATACTAACCAATAGGATCCAACAGTACTTTAAAGGATTATTCACCAGGATAAAGTGGAATTTATTCCTGGGCCACAAGGATGGTTCAACATCTGCAAATCAATGTGATATACTACATAGATAAAAGAAAGGACAAGTAACATATGATCCTCTCAATAGATGAAGAAAAAGCATTTGACAAAGTACAGCATTCTTTCTTTTTTTTTTTTTTAAAGATTTTTATTTATTTATTTGACAGAAAGAAATCACAAGTAGGCAGAGAGGCAGGCAGAGAGAGAGAGGAGGAAGCAGGCTCCCCGCCAAGCAGCGAGCCCGATGCGGGACTCGATCCCAGGACTCTGAGATCATGACCTGAGCCGAAGGCAGAGGCTCAACCCACTGAGCCACCCAGGTGCCCCAGCATTCTTTCTTGATTAAAACTCTTCATAGTGTTGGGGCACCTGAGTGGCTCAGTGAGTTAAGCCTCTGCCTTCAGCTCAGGTCATGGTCTCAGTGTCCTGGGATCAAGCCCCACATCGGGCTCTCTGCTCAGCGGGGAGCCTGCTTCCCCCTCTCTCTCTGCCTACCTCTCTGCCTACTTGTGATCTCTCCCTGTCAAATAAGTGAATAAAATCTTATTAAAAAAAAACCTCTTCATAGTGTAGGGATAGAGGGAACATATCTCAATATCATAAAAGCCATATATGAAAAGTCCACAACAAATATCATTCTCAAGGGGGAAAATTGAGAATTTTTCCCCTAAGGTCAGGAGCACAGCAGGATCTCCACTATCACCACTGTTGTTCAACATAGTACTAAAAGTCTTAGCCTCAGCAATCAGACAACAAAAAGAAATAAAAGGCATCTGAATTGAAAAAGAAGAAGTCAAACTCTCACTCTTTGCAGATGACATGATACTCTATGTGGAAAACCCAAAGACTCCACCCTAATTGCTAGAACTCATACATGAATTCAGCAAAGTGACAGGATATAAAATCAATGCAAAAAAATCGGTTGCATTTTTATACACTAACAATGAGACATAAGAAAGAGAAATTAAGGAGTTAATCCCATTTATAAGAGTACCCAAAATCATAAGATACCTAAGAATAAATTATCCAAAGAAGCAAAGGATCTGTGCTCAGAAAACTATAAACCATTCATGAAAGAAATTGAGGAAGACACAAAAAAATGGAAAAATGTTACATGCTCATGGATTGGAAGAAAGAATCTATGCCACCTAGAGCGATCTATATACCTTCAGCTATACCTTCAGTACAACCTGTATCAAAATAGCATCAACTTTTTTCACAGAGCTGGAAGAAATAGTCCTAAAATTTTATGGAACCAGAAAAGACCCCGATATAGCCAAAGGAAAGTTGAAAAAGAAAACCAAAACTAGTGGCATTACAGTTCCAGACTTCAAGCTCTGTTACAGATCTGCCCTCAAGGTAGTATGATACTGGCACAAAAATAATCGTACATCAATGGAAGAGAATAGTGAACCCAGAAATGGCACCTCAACTCTATGGTCAGCTAATTTTCTACAAAACAGAAAAGAATATCCAATAAAAAATGGACAGTCTCTTCAACAAATGGCATTGGGAAAATTGGACAACACATGCAGAAGAATGAAACTGGACTATTTCTTTATACCATACACAAAAAGAGACTCAAAATGGTTGAAAGATCTAAATGTGTGACAGGAATCAATCAAAATCCTAGAGGAGAACACAGGCAGCAACCTCAGTGACCTCAGCTTCTTGTTAGACACATCTTCAAAGGAAAGGGAAACAAAGGCAAAAAAACGAACTATTGGGACTGCATCAAGATAAAAATCTTTTGCACAGCAAAGGGAACAGAACCAAGACAACTGATAGAATAGGAAAAGATATTTGCAAATGACACATCAGATAAATGGCTAGCATCCAAAATATATAAAGAACTTTTGAAACTCAACACCCAAAGAACAAATAATCCAATCAAGAAATGGGGAGAAGACTTGAACAGACATTTCTCCAAAGAAGACATACAAATGGCCAACAGACATATGAAATAATATTCAATAGCACTCATCAGCAGGGAGTTGCAAATCGAAAACCACAAAGAGATACCACTCACACCAGTCAGAATGGCTAAAATTAACAAGTCAGGAAATGACAGATGTTGGCAAGGATGCAGAAAATGGGGAATCCTCTTACATTTTGGTGGGAATGCAAGCTGGTGCCACTCTGGACAACAGCATAAAGATTCCTCAAAAAAGTTGAAAATAGAGCTACCCTATGACCTAGAAATTGCTCTATTAGGTATTTACCCCAAAGATACAAATGTAATGATCTGAAGGGGCACCTGTTACCCAATGTTTATAGCAGTAATGTTCACAATAGCCAATCTATGGAAAGAATCCAGATACCCATAAACAGATGAAAGGATACAGAAGATGTGGCATATATACACAATGGAATACTATTTAGCCATCAAAAAAAAGAAAGGAATCTTGACATTTGGGACTATGTGATGGAACTAGAGTGTATTTTTCTAAGAAAAATAAGTCAATCAGAGGAATTGTCATATGATCTCACTCATATGTGGAATTTAAGAAACAAAACAGGTCATAGGGAAAGAGAAGAAAAAATAAACAAGACGAAATCAGAGGGATACAAGCCATAAGAGACTCTTAATCATAGAAAACAAATTAAGGGTTGTTAGAGGGGAGGGCATGGGGGGATCAGGGAACTGGATGGTGGACATTTAGGAGGGCATGTGATATAATGAGCACTGGGTATTATATAAGACTGATCAATCACTGACCTCTACCTCTGAAACTAAAAATACATTATATGTTAAATAATTGAATTTAAGTTTAAAAATTTAAAAATAGCATTGTTCCTTTCATTGTTCCATACTCCCAGTCCTACCATTAGTGATCAAACCTATGTCCTACTTACTCTATTTCCTATTCATTTTTAAAATACCAACATAAACTTCATTTCTTCTGAGAAATATCTTAATGTGCACACAGCGCATGCACACACACACACACACACACCCCACAAACATGCAGTTTCACAAAAAAAACAACAACAACAACAACAGATTTGGTGTTCTTGCTATGTGATCCCATGGCATCTGCTCATCCTTCATCAAGATACTTATTATACCTATTCAATTTCATTTTTATTTGGTCATCTCATCTGTTAGACTTTAAACTCCATGGTCAGATAACCATGCCTATCTGTTTCTTTATTGTATTTCTAGTTCTAGGTACAGTGAGAATTGCTTAATTCAATATTTGTTGAATGAATAAACAAATGATCTAAAGTATTAATTAAAATAAGTTTTTAATCTTGGTAATGTTGAATACCAGGCCCCAAATATGTTATTATTTTGACATTAGAATTTACTTTATTAAAATGGATATTAGTATTTTTTCATATGTTACACAATCTGAAAGACAAGCATTCACAAATACCACCAAGAATTTGCTATTCTACCCCTACTTCCAAACCCTCCCATGCCAGTTACTTAGACACTCTGTCCAGATTGGGAAAAAAAAAAAAAAGTTTGGCATACACCTTTTCTTTCACTGAGGTAATTCCCCAAACTGTCATGGTATAAAGGTGTTATCATTTGAAAAATTTTTCTGGGACACCTGGTTGGTTCAGTCAGGTAAGCCACTGCCTTTGGCCGTCATGATCCCAGGGTCCTAGGATCAACTCCTGCATCAGGCCACTTGCTCGTCCCAGAGCCTGCTTCTCTCTCTGCCTCTGCCTGCCACTCTGCCTGCTTGTGCTCTCTCTCTTTCTCTCTGACAAATAAATAAAAATAAATAAAATCTTGAAAAATTTTTCTGAAAAAAATTGGCTACTTTCTTTTGTTATTCCCACCTAGTGAATCCAAATTTAGAAATAAGTTATTTCCAGAGTATATTATATCATAAGAATCAGAGAAAAGTGGAGAAGTTGTTTCTTTAAATATCTTTAAATAAATAAAACGAAATCCAACATAGCCAACAAGCAATGCTACATTGACATATAATATTTTGCTTTAGAAATACTGTGGCCAAGATTTTTTCATATGAGCATGGGTAGAAGAAATTCTGCCCTAAATGCTTTCATGCTGAATGTGCTTTGTATGATTACAAAATTTTCCAAAACTTGATGTGATTTATGGTCTCTCTTTTTCTTAACTGCCTCTTTATCCTCATATGTTGTCCAAATTTTTCCCTATTTTTTGAGAAATAATTGGTGAATAGAATATTGACTTGTATAGGTTTAAGGCAAACAGCATGACAGTTTGATTTAACTATACTGTAAAATAATTACCACAATAGTTTCAGCTAGGTCTATCCTCTCATGTAGATACGATATAAAAAAGAAAGAAAAAAAAAAGAGGAAAACTTTCTCCTTGTGATAAGAACTCTTAGAATGTAGTCTCATTACAACTTTCCTATATGTCATACATACAGCAGTGTTAACTATATTCATCATGCAGTACATTATATCCCTAATATTTATTTATTTTGTAACTGGAATTCTATATCTTTTGCCAACCTTCCTCCAAGTTTAAAAATTTAAAAATAGCACCCACCTCTGGTAACCACAAGTCTGATCTCTTTTTCTATGTGTTTGTCTGTTTGCTTTAACTTCCACATGTAAATCATATAGTATTTATCTCTCTCTGTCAATTATTTCACTGTACAATGCTTTCAAGGTCATGTTATTGCACATTGTTGGCTTTCCTCAGCTTTTATGGCTGAATAATTTTCCTTCTATACAGATACCACAGTTTCTTTACCCATTGATGGGCACTTAGGTTATTGTGAATATTGTTGCTGTGAATATAAAGGTGCAGATATCAAGTTAGTGTTTTCATTTCCTTTGAATATATTCCCAGAAGTGGAATTGCTGTATCATCTAGTAGTCTACTTTTAATTATTGGAGGATCTTTCATACTATTTTTCATAGCCTCTGCACCAATATACAATTCCATCAACAGTGCACAAGAGTTCCCTTTTCTCCACATTAGTACCAGCATTTGTTATTCCTTGTCTTTTTGATGATGGCCATTCTAACAGGCCTGAGGTGATATCTCATTGTAGTTTTAATTTGCATTTCCTTAATGATAGTGATGCTAAGTGTCTTTTATTATACCTGTTGGCCTCTTGTATCTCTTCTTCAGAAAACGGTCCATTCAAATCTTTTGCTTATTTTTTAATTGGGTTATTTGTTTTTGTTTTTTCGCTATTAAGTTGTGTGAGTTCTTTATATGTTTTATGGCCTTTGTTATGTTGAGATATATTCCTTCCTTGTCTAATTTATTAAAAGTTTTTATGATGAATAAATGTTGAATAAATGTTAAATTGTGCCAGATGCTTTTTATACATCTATTAAGATGATAAGTCATTCTATTAATGTGATATATCATATGAATTGATTTGCATATGTTGAAACATTTTTGCATCCCCAGGGATAAATCTTACATGATTAATGATGTTTTTAATATACTACTGAATTCTGTTTGGTAATATTCCACTGAGAATTTTTTTTTGTAGCTACATTCATCACGAATATTCACCTGCAATTTTCTCTTTTAGTAGTATTTATTCCTGGTTTGGTATCAGAATAATGCTGACCTTATAAAATGATCTTGGGAGTGTTTCCTCCTCTTTGTTCCTTTTAGAAGAGTTGGAGAAAGATTGATGATAATTTTTTTTCAAATATTTGGTAGAATTCACTGATGATGCCATTGGTTCTAAGGTTTTCTTCATTGGGGGATTTTTGATTACTGATTCAATCTCCTTACTAATAATTGATCTATTCAGATTTTGTATTTCTTCCTGATTCAGTCTTGATAGGTTGTATTTTTCAAAGAGTTTTTTTTTAAAGATTGTATTTATTTATTTGACAGAGATCACAAGTAGGCAGAGAGGCAGGCACAGAGAGCAGGGAGGAAGCAGGTTTCCTGCTGAGCAGAGAGCCGGATTCCAGGCGGGGCTTGATCCCAGGACCCCTGGAATCATGACCTGAGCCGAAGGCAGAAGCTTTAACCCACTGAGCCACCCAGGTGCCCCTCTAAGAGTTTTTTAAATTCTCCTAGGTTGTTCAGTTTGTTAGCATACAGTTGTTCATAATAGCTTTTTTGATCCTATAAGTTTCTGTGGTGTCAGTTGTCATTTCTCCTCTTTCATTTATAAATTTTGTTACTTGGATCCTTTCTATTTTTTTCCTTGGTTAGTCTAGCTAAGAGTTTGCCAACTTTGTTGGGCCAGGTAGCTTCCCACGTGTTCTGCTTAAGTGCTCTCTTTGGGCAGGTTGAAGACTGTATTCAGCAATGAGCAGGACTGTGAATCAGATTCTCTCTCTAGGCACAGCAGGAGAAGCAGCACTAAAACCATTAAAGCTTTTCACTTGTTGTCTTAACTCAGCTCAAGCCACATCCCAAGTTCCCTGGCCAAAGAGGGCCACTGTCTTTGCTCTGCAAACTGTTGGCTCTTTCTATCCCTCTCAGCTTGAGTGTTACTGGGCCACAGGGCTTTCAGGTGTTTTTACCAGCCCTTCTGCTCAGATGGTGTTGGAAGACACTTTCCACAGTGGGTGGGGTTATGCCTCAGCCCTCTTAGCCTAAAATTTTTAACTACATTCCTAAATGTGACTCCTGGTACAGTCTAATATTTTTATAAACAATAGACATTAAACTGCTGGTGGTATCATAGAAAAAAACTTTCCTTTTACTTACTGCTAGCAGTGACAGCAAAATATAACAATGGAGTACCTGTATATCTTTGTTCCAAACTAAATAACCTCAATATGTTGCGGGGATAAATTAGTGCTCAGCCCCTCCAACATTATGACATATTTTTACAAGCATTTATTATACTGCAAATTAACTATTCATATGTGGATTGATTTCCCTGCTGGATTAGAACTCCTTACATGTAGAGCTTGTATCTTATCTGCCTACATATCTACAGGTGCGAGAACAATGATCAAAACAAAACAAATTTTCAAAAAATGCTTCCTGAATCAATGGATATTATAATCCTTATAATGCTTCCTAACTACTACACTACCTTTGAAACATCAGTATATCTTAATCAACTTATCTTGTGGTTAACTACAGACTATAAGGTAATATTTCTGTAAATTCAATCACTTTTCATCCTCCATTTTTAGAGGCACTCTCTTCTCAAATAACGTACTGTTTATGTGTTGCCATTTGCCCAGTTTAAGATAATTAGGGATGTGAAATCAAGAACAGATCATTGGATCAAATAAATCCAGTGATCCTTTTTTAAGGTATAAGTTGAAAATAATTTTATAATAAAATGAGTGTCTTTGTCCTACTGAGTAATGCAAATTTTTCCAAAAATCTTATAAAACTATTGAAGAAAATAAGGTAGCAAAGATCTGTTCACCAGAAAAGAAGCAAAAACACCAAGCCAAACAAGATTGAAGATTTTGTTCCTAATCTTGAACAAATCACTTTCCATCACAAGAAAATTAACATCTTGCTTTTCTTTACCTCTCTCTCTGTTGTCATAGGCTACAGAGGTGTCGTTTCTCTTTTTCACAGCAAATGCTATCCTTTCTCTCTAATCCTTTTTCTTTTTCCTTCTCCATGGATCCCTCTAGAATCACCACCTTCTGACTTCTTTATTAAGCTTTATATCATTTCTCTTAACAATTGCATGAATTAAGCTCTCATGATTATGCAAATGACCAATTAAATCTCAAGCCCTGATTCTTTTTCTAAGTACATTTCTAAGCACTGTCTGGATATCATCTGTAATCTTTCTGGAAATTCAATTCTGTCTTTTCCAAAATGGAGCTCATAACTTTCCACCTAAAGTCTCTCTTCGTTTTGTGTTCTTCATTTCAGTTTATGGCACCCCTATTCTACCCCCATCAGTAAACCTTGCAGTCATGTCAACTCTCTCTTACTTGGCCCCTGATTTCAAAAATCTTTTAATTCCTCTCTACACCTATGTAAAACTTACCTCATCTTACCCTCAATTTTATTCAGACCATAACTTCTCTAGTTTAGGCTTTAGCATTTCATATGTCCTGTTGCAGTATTCCCCAACCTACCCATAATACAACACTCTCTAATTATTTTCTATCCCATTATTAAAAACCATTGGGGGCAGGGAAGGATATGGTTCCAAGATGGTATGCAGAATGTGACTTGTTACCTTAGATAGAATGTTATTCATTCGCTAATCTAGTCAATTTTATTACTGGGTTCACAGGAATACTACATTCCCAACTCATGTGGAGTTAGGTTGAAAACATAATATAAGTAAGTTCTGACCAATAGAATATAAGTCAATATCATTCATGTGACTTCCATATTGGCCTAAAAATCCCCTACACAACCCATCACTCCTTTTGTCCTCCACATTGTGATTGTCACAAAGATCACAGGTCCCTAGATGACTGAATAGCACAGTTCTCCCCACAACCCCAGTGCACCACAGTGACTTGCCAGATGAGTGAGAAATATAGTATTGTTACACTTCTAAGATGTGGCATTTGGGATTGTTTTCAGCATTTGCCTACCCTAATACTCCATTCTCATCTGCAATATGTACTACTCTTCAGTTAAATGGCTGCAGAAGATTGTTAAGTATCAGTGAGAATTGGAGCACTATAGGAGCCTCAGGAGGGAGAACTTGTATAAAACTTTATTTCTTGTAGTCTGGAACACACCCAGGATATCAGCAGGAGAAAACACCAAAGTAAGATCAGAATCCAGGAAACTATTTAAAGGAGCATGATGCTGAAAGAGACACATGGGTATCTAGTACAGAAAGTCAACATCACTAAACATCCCTGGATCCAGGGAAATGGGCTGAACCCACACAGTACCTGAAGCTGAAAAAGGGCAAGGAGACCTGGGAGCACTGGCAGTATGTCCTGGTGTCTCTCAGGAAAACCGGCATTCTGGCTTCAGCTGTACCTCCCTCGCACAGACATAGAGACAACTGTGCTTTGCCATAGTCACAGGATTAAGCCACTTGAAAAACATAGTAAGCTAGGCCCGCTTTCTACTAAGGAGATAGAGAAAAATAATAACCCATTCCCAGAAGCACAGCACTTATAAATAGGAAAATAGGTTGGAAGAAACCAAGTCCATGCTTAGAAAATTAGACTTGTTGGAACGGAAGCATGGGACCATTGTGTAAAATTATTTACGTTGTGCACTACACAAGACAGCCAGTAGAGCATACAGGACCTAAAATTTCATCCCAGTATAGTTGTTAAGCCGTGCACCTTCTTAGGCGCCACACATACCCAGAAGGAGCAACTTTCTAATTAACAGAAAAAGCACTGCCTACTAGCCAAGACATATACCTCTGGAACGGAACCCACCTGTAGGAAGTCTCTTTTGCACTAAAATTTAAAAGGCACTTTTTGAGGATTCATGTGTCACTTTGTGGAATAATAGCGGCCCTTAAGTTAGATAATAATTTTTAAAGTACACTTAAAAAAGATAACGCAATTCTGAAATGATATTATCACTTTCCAACTTTATTTTGCATTTGGGTGCCTGTCTGGCTCAGTCAGAAGAGCATGAGACTCTTGATCTCAGGGTCATGCATTTCACTGTAGAGATTACTTGCATAAACAGACTTATATATATATACATATATATGTATATACATATATATCTATATATCTACATATACACACACACATACGTACATATGCATACACAGATTACACACATACACACACATATTTTACATTTAAATATGCCGCTAATTATAATGGAAATAACTACCTGGAATATCAAGTATATCTCAGAACACATACATTAAATACAGAGACAGAAGTCATGATGAGAGAAAGGGAGAGAGAGACTGACTTAGAGGATAGATCCTAAAGAAATAAAATCAAATGAGCCCACTTATTCAATTATTCAGCAAATAATTTTTGAATACCTGTTATGTGTCAAGAAATTCTGTAAGAATTTGCAATAAATCAGTGAACAAAAAAAGATAATAATCCTTGTCCTCTTGGAAGTTATATGCTAGTGAGGTAAAGAAACAATAAATAGTAGATGTAATAATTTATATGGTGTGTTAGTACAGATGGATTTGGGGGGAAGTGTTCTGAAAATTAAACAATTTAGGAGAAACTTTTTAAGAAAAAAATTCAAACTGAGAGTTTCTCCTGTTCTGCTTCTTATCCTCTTACCTGCTTTCCTTGAATAATTTATTCTAAAAGTATTAGGTAGAGCTGAACAAGATAAGTAGCCATGCACAAAGAATGTTGGTATATACCAAAATAATGAGCATACCTTGTACAAAGGTCTTGGTCTCTAAATATTTTCCTCCACTATAAGAATCAAGGCTCTTTAAAGAAATTGCTGATCCAGGGCTGAAGCAAGGGAGACAGGAAATTTGTCTGGAATATCTTATTGTAAAAGAAAGGAAACAAATGCTTAAAGAATAATGAGGACTCGGAAAAGGTACAAAGGAATTAGTGAATACAGGCTCTCATCAGTCTAAAATTGGACAATTTATGCATCAAAATAATAATGAATATAACCAGTTGTATAAAATAGAAAATCATGAGTAGGTACAAATGAAATAATTAATAAGTTGAAGTATTGATTAGAAATGAGTCTTAAATTATCTCCTTGAAAAGTACTTATTAATTACAGAGGAAAAAAGATTAACTTTCTAGTGAAGGAGTCTGGCAAGTGCCAACATAAATGATTAATATTAACATCAATAATGAGACAAAGCAATTGGATCCACAGGATGGGATTAAATGAGAACAGTATTACAACTCTTAACATTGATGCCAAGAACTCCTAACCATAATCTAATTACAATAAACACCAGACAAACCAAACTGAGGGACATTCTACAAAGTGAACGGCCTATAAACTTCAAAAGTGTCAAGATCCAGAAACTAAATAATAATAATAATTAATGACTTTTTTAAAAAATGAACAACTGATCCAGATTGAAGGAGATAGAAGGACACATAAAATAAGTGAAACATAAGTGACCCTGAGCTGAATTCTTTTTTTGTTTGAAGATTTAATGGTACTAATGCACTAATGTTACTTTCCTGATTTTGATCATTGCATAGTGACTATCTAGAAGGATGTATTATATAATGAATAATACATCAAAGTATTTAGGAATACTCTAACTTTAATATCAACAAAAATGGTCCAAGAAAAATAAATTCTTTGTATTTTACTTATAACTTTCTGTGTATTTGAGATTTTTTTCAAAAAAGAAAATCTTTAAATAATTAAAAAATATTAATTTAGGTATGAAAGTGAAAATTTAGAATGTGAAATGAGTCCAAGGTATAAAATATATCATACATAAAATACCATAGTGGTTTTATAATTACCTGTCTAATACATATCTGTAATACTTTTTTTCTCCATGTTTTAGCTTCATATTCTTTGAATCCTTGTCTAAAAATTCTTAATACAATTTTCTATACAGATATGTAAGGACAAATTCATTTTTCTTCTAATAATACTGATGAATATTTAAAAAATAATTTGACAGTTGAGAAAAGTTTCTTTCAGTTTCCAAACTTGTTATGGATAAGTAACATCCAAATTAAGAAACATTTTTGACATTTCAAAGCTATAAGTTTTATTCTGAGGGGTGAATTTTCAAATATATATATAAATTTAATCAAAATTAAGGTATACATAGGCATTTTATTTTATTTTTTTTAAAGATTTTATTTATTTATTTGACAGAGAGTGATCACAAGTAGGCAGAGAGGCAGGTAGAGAGAGAGGGAAGCAGGCTCCCTGCTGAGCAGAGAGCCGGATGTGGGGCTCGATGCCAGGAGCCTGAGATCATGACCCGAGCTGAAGGCAGAGGCTTAACCCACTGAGCCACCTACATAGGGCATTTTAAAGACATTTTGAAATTACCACTATGTTGAACAGAAATATATGATCACATTACTCTTTTGCTACATTGACTCATTAATACATATATATGAAATTTTGGTCACTGGAAATAGCTACCTTCAAACCACTTGATTATGTTGGTGGCCATTCCATTTTATCCAGATCTGCCAGGCTTCAAAGAGGTATGTCCTATATGCTAAAATATAACCTAATACCTTGGGAGACATTAAACACCCATCTTTCTCACACAAACATACTACTCTGTAGTCTCACTATGATTTATGTACTAGAACACAGAAATTAATAAATTCTGTTTTGTGTAATTCCTAATAGAAAAAAATACTGTGTATTTATAATTGCTTTCTTCAAGTATATGTCTATACTACAAACAGAAAAGCACCTCATTTGTTCTTATGTGCTCTGGAGAAACAATTGCCCTTATAATTTTACTCGTCTGATGATGTTAAAAATTTCCAACAGATCAGTTTCTTGCTCTGTGATTATAAGCATTGTTTTTTTTCTCCTGCTGCCATGGCCTTAGTTGCTAAAGGAAACATCCGTTTTATAGTATGAGCTATGAACCTGGCCCTTTGGATCTCAGTGGTAATTAGGCTGACACCACTGCCAGTAACAGTACACGTGGAAGCTACTCCTATAAAGAAACAAAACTGACTGTAAGACATACTTTTTTCAAATTAATCTCAATTTTAATGTACAATTTAAATCCCCCTTGGGTTGATTCTCCAAATCCCATAGCCATTCCAGCATGATTTTATAATGAGGATAAGTTTGATGGAAGAGAAATGCTTGAGTTATGTCTTTAATGCTCCCAGGTCCATAAACAAACAAACACAAAAACCACCGAGATCTTAAGATACAATAAGATCAGACCACACCTCCAGGCCACACCAGTGTTACCGGTTTGGGACCTCCATCCTCCCCTTGACTCAAAATAGACCCCCAACTCCACCAGTGGTTCCTGCACCTGTGTCAGCTCCTGCAAATGCAAAGAGTACAAATGCAACTCCTGCAAGAAAATTCCCTATACCAAGTGTGCTGTACCAAGTGTGCCCAGGGCTGCATACAAAGAGGCACTGGACAATTGCAGCAGCTGTGTCTGATGTGGAGGAGAGCCTATTCCAGGTGTAAATAAATTAACATGTACAAACCTGCAGTTTTCTGTGCATAGTTGCTACATTCTGATTTCTATGAAATATTTGAATGAGGATAAACTCATCTAGACACTCCCCCCCAAAAAAAGTATAAGAATGGAGGTAACAATAGATTATCAGGGATAATAATATATACAGTAACAAAGATTTATATAATAGAAAGACCTAAGGATTAATAAAACAATGAGAATATTCTATCAGGACAATGTTAGTAATTTCTAGAACCACACTACCTATTCTATCTCAGTAAGACACAGGAGTTAAACAGTAGGTTGTGAGTAAAAGAAAAAGGAACAATACTGGAGGTGTGTTACTGATTTTTCTGAACATGTAATTCTATCCTGATACAAACTCTTTCAGTGGAAAAAAAAGAAAAGTAGGAAATACTTCTGACATTATTTTATGGAGCTATAATAACCATGATATAAAAAATATCACGGAGAGTAATAGAGTAGAAAATTATATTTTCCCCCTACTCATGAACACAGAATCAAAAAATTTAAGCCAATTTTAGCAAAAGTAGTATCAATTTATTTTTTAAATGCATCGTGGCTAAGATGGGTTTAGCCAATGAATACAAGATACTTTATATATAACAATGTCAACATAATTCACCACAATAGCAGACTAAAGGAGAAAAATTATTATCTCACCAGACATATTAAAGTTATTTATTTTAAAATTTAACGTCTTAGGAAACTAGGAATTGAAACAAAACCAAATGCAATAAAAGCTCTCCATCAAAATCAATTGCTAAAAAATAAACATAAAAAAGAATTGTCACAAACACAGTTTTGAAAACTGGGGTCGAAATAAATACTAGTACCCAGAATTGAGAATCTTGTTGAGGGAGTCATTACATAAAAGCATAAATGACTAAATAAAAAATTACAAAAGATATAACAAAATTTCCATTACTTGAAGATGTCTACATAAAAATAACAAGAATTAATGAGTTGGGGCACCTGGGTGGCTCAGTGGGTTAAAGCCTCTGCCTTTGGCTCAGGTCATGATCCCAGGATCCTGGGATAGAGCCCCACATAGGGCTCTTTGCTCAGCGGGGAGCCTGCTTCCCCCCCTCTCTCTGCTTGCCTCTCTGCCTACTTAGGATCTCTCTCTCTCTCTCTCTCTCCCTCTCTCTCTCTCTCTGTGTCAAATAAATAAATCTTAAAAAAAAAGAATTAATGAGTTGAATAACATAGTGAATAAAAGCTAAATTGATAATTTCTACCTAAAATCAATACATGTTAGAATATGCAATATTTACAGACTATCACTTATAATAGCACAAAAAAACATAGAGCCCATAGAAGAAATCTAATTGAAATGTAATAGGAAAGCATAAAATTGTATGGAAAGGCATAAAAATCTGTAAGTAGGAATGTGAACTATACTCACAGATAAAAAAGCCTAATTGAAAAAATATAATATCATTTTTCCACTAAGTTAATCTATACATTCAATGCAATTCCAATTAAACTCCAAATATAATTTTGACTAGAAATTGACAAATCAATTCCAAAATGCATGTGAAAAGGGCAAAGGATAATTTAAACTTTTTTGAAAATCAATGAGGTGATTTCAAGACATATTTTAAAGTTGTAATAGTTAAGACTATAAAATTGATACAAGAATAAACAAAGAGAACTATATTACAAAGTAGTGTATACTGAAACAGAATGGTTCATTAAAGTAAACTTGACTTATAACAAGATAAACAACAGATTAGGACAGATCATTCAATAAATGCTACTGGGACAAAAGGCATGATAGCAGGAAAGAAAAGAGTATACTTTACACCATGCACAAAAAATCAAGTATAAACAAAATAAATACTAAAAAACTTGAAACTTTCAGAAGATAATGAAGAAAATATATCACAATGTTGTATAGAAAGAATTTTTAATACACTCCCCTGAAATGAAAATCATAAAGGAAAAAAATGAACAAATTTGTCAACAAAAAATTAAAACTGTTAGACATCAAGACACTTAAAATACAAAAATACAATTTACAGACCAAAATGGATAGGTATCTGATATAGAAATTAATACAAACAAATATGAAAACAACTCATTCAAAATAGAGCAAGTGATACATAGAACAATTTACAGAAGGGAAATCTTGCAAAACCAATAAATTTTGAACAGATGCCCAACCACCTCACTAATCAGGAAAATAAAAATTAAAATGGCAAGATATTATTTCATAGGTAATCATACTGGCAACATTTTAAACATCAGTCAGTACCAAGAGGTGGTGAGAATTCTCACAGTTCGTTTTAAGTGTACATATTTTTAACCCTTTGGGGAGTAATTGACAAAACTTGGCAAAGTTGAAAACACATATTCATCACCCTAACAGTTTAAACCTAGAGAAAAATCTCACAAATATGTACAATGAGACATAAAACCATTATGTGAAATAAGAAAAAAGTAATGGAACTTACTTAAATCTCCATTAAGAGTAAAAAGAAAAAATAAACCATGAAAGAATCATGCAATAGAATGCTCAATGTATCAGTGATACATGAAGGTGAATGCAGGATCATTGAAGTAAGTCACTGACTTTTAAATTGTTCCATTTTTTTCAAGACTTTATTTGTCAGAGAGAGAGAGAGAGAACACAAGCAGGGAAAGTGGCAGGCAGAGGGAGAGGGAAAAGCAGGCTCCACCCTGAGCAAGCAACCTGATACTGGACTGGATCCCAGGACCCTGATTTCATGACCTGAGCCAAAGGCAGCTGCTTAACTGAGTGAGCCACCCAGGCATCCCTAAATTGTTCCATTTCTAAACAGATTCAATATTGAAATAAACTTTGTATAATTTATTTTTTATTAGATTTTAATTAACCAGCCTAACGTAGACAAAGGTTGTCTGTAAAACATATAATCGGTAGTTATTTTTGTTGTTAAGTACGGAGCTATTGCAAATCCTTTTCACAAAGATGTCCCTATTCAAGGGTTGAGTGAATAACATTTTGTGAAAATGCCCTTTGAATAAAATACTGTAAGCCCATAAGGAATTTTGATGAGTCTGTGAAAAACTCTGAACATGATTCTTCGTGACTCAATCATATATAGAATTACTAAGAGCTTTTGTGGCTCTCTTTGGCTAGAGAGAAGCTTAGTTATGTTTGAGGGTCTCATGGATGACCTGAATACTCCCATAATCACCACCACAACACACACACACACACACGCACACACACACTCACACACACACACTTCATTGCTAATGAACAAAGAAGAAATATTAATAGCAAATTTACTAATAAGTATGAAACACCAAGAAGATCAAAACGGATGGGTTCAAATAAGTATCGGAATGTAAAAGGACCGTATTGCCTGCATCCAGTTTTCCTGCATCTCCACCTGGTGTGCCAAACTTAGCATATCAAGTAGGCAGCATGCATTTTGAAGAGGGTAGAAGTCTTATTTTACACGCAAGAGTAAGGTAATTTTATACGTGCTCTAAGAGTGGATTAAGTAGTTACAGACAATTGTTAAGCTACTAAAATAATCATGAAGAAGAATGGATAGAAGAACAGATCCTTGCCACAAACCCATGTTAATTATCCTTGCAGCTGGGAGATCAATTTGCATAGAGTCTTTGAAGCCTGTCAGGTATGAATTGAACCACTGAGCTGCTACATTTGATAATCCAGCCCTTGAGTTTATTTTTTTTCCCCCTCAAGATGTTCTTTCAGCCTACCAGACAGCGTTTTTCATATAAAAGTACTCATTTCTAATTAATTTGGTTCTGTATTTAACATATACTCACACGTTTGTGACTTTTAAAGAAATTATCAACAAAATATTGTCAAAAGGATGGGTATTGTTCCTTAGAAATGGGATAAAATAAATATTTATATTTCTAAGTCTTAGGTTTAGTTGTTAAAATCTGGGAACTCAAAACATTCATAGATTTTCAGATGGCTAATGATAATGAGGTTGTATTAAAAAAGGCTTTACCTGTATTAACTCACGTAGTATTCACAACACCCCAGTGAAGTAGGTAATACAGCTTTCTTCTTTTCAGCCAAAGGAAAATGGTGGCAGAGTATACAGTAAATTGAGTTACTACACAGTCACTCAGTGAAGCACATGGCAAGGTCAGAATTTGAATCTGGAGAGCCTCTTTCCCAGCACATTATGAGAGGGCCTACCTTGCCTCCCCCCCTGAGAAGTCTGCACTGCATTTCCTCTCTAAGGAGGCAGATTTTTTTCTTCTATTTAATCATATTAACTTCAACAGAAACAGAAACACAAGGATTCATGACACTTAGTAATATTTATCCACTAAAATGGTTTGTCTATTTCTGGATTTTGAAAATTAAAGAGCTAAGAGAGGTGCAATGGGAAAAAGGAATAGGAAAATTGTAAAACAAACAAACAAACAAAAAAAAACAGAAATTGGATAGAACTCTACTAAGGCTAATGGTGTTTTTAGAAAATGTAGCAAAAATCAGTTTGCATAAGAATTATTCGATATTTTTTAAAGATTTTATTTATTTATTTTGCAGAGAGAGTGAGAGAGCACAGAGAGAGCAGTAGGCAGAAGGCAAGGGAGAAGCAGGCTCCCCGATGAACAGGGAACACAAAGTGGGGCTCCATCCCAAGACCTTGGGATCATGACCTGAGCTAAAGGCAGATGCTTAACTACCTGAGCCACCCAGGCTCCCCAAGAAGTACTCAATTTTTTTAAAAATTAGTTAGGATGGAGAATTATAAAAAATGATATATGACTTAAAGTAGTAATCTGTAGATGTTCACCAACATTTTTTTTTCTTTTCTTTAAAGATTTTATTTACTATTTGACAGAGAGAGAGACATCCAGAGAGAGAACACAAGCAGGGGGAGTGGGAGAGGGAGAAGCAGGCTTCCCGCCGAGCAGGGAGCCCCATGCGGGGCTGGATCCCACGACGCTGGGATCATGACCTGAGCAGAAGGCAGAGGCTCTAACCCACTGAGCCACCCAGGCGCACCGATGGTGGGGTCGTGGTCCTCGGGGAAGCGGTGGCTGATGAACTGCATGGTCATGGCGCTCTTCCCCACGCCGCCGGCGGCGCCCAGCATCACCAGCTTGTACTCCCGGGAGGGGCCGGCGGGGCTGCCGGTAGTAGTACAAGTTATCTTCTTTGAATATGGATCTGCTTATTAGGGTTCTAGTTATCTTTCTTGCATAACAATTCTAGTTTAAAGAAAATTCCAATTTTATGTGAAGAATCTTCTAGATTTGAGCAAAAATGTTCCCATAATTTATAGCACTTTCAACCCCACTAAATTTAACTTGTTTTTAACACAGCTTTACAAAGCAGTCAATTTTGTTTTCATCAAAAAACACAAATATTTTCACATTTGTACTTCTATAATTTCCATAATAGTCAATCAAATTTAATAATTAACAATATACAGATAATGACATGTTGAGAAAAAATAAAATGTTATTGATAATCAATAATAGATATAATAAAACAGTAAAAAAAGTCACTTTACAGATATATACATGTAGAAGGTAGGTTTTTGAGATCTCCTTATTAGCCAGTAGCACCCACCATGCCACAGGCATCAGTCAGTTGTAGGAGTTACAGAGAGAATGGGGATCCTTGAATCATCAGATAGCCTATTACCTGCAGATCAGTTAAGGGTTTCTTCTGTATATACAAAATCCTTGGAAGAAAAATAACCATTTAGTCATTGACAATTTATGTTTAGAATGATAAAACTGCATATTAATATTCACTCATAATATCATCCTCTGAGTGTCATGAGGTTACTTAACTATGTGTATTTGTCATGTATTTCCATGTTCATGTTACAGAACCTAACTCAAATGAGCTTAGATGTTAAGAAAAAATTTAAAAGCAAAGAATGAAAGTGTAGGACTGGAATTTGCCATATAGTTAGCATGATGCATGCATTGATAAGTGAAGATAACTGCAGCCCAGAGAGGCAGAGTATTGCTTAAAATGTGGCTAACTTTGGATAATTAAGAAGAATTGATCCAATCTTAGAAAAATAAAACAATTACTAAGTACACCAGCTTGTGTGATCACATTAAATGTCTCTAATTTTCATAATAGTCCATTAAGTTTTATAATTATAATACACGTGGTATATGTGTAGAAGAAAAATCCAACTGACCCTCAATAATCACAGAAGTCACCTGGTTGAAGTGTACCCATGCAGGGAGGGATGAGCAAATATTGGAGTAGCTTGCTGACCATGAGCAGTCAATGCCCACTTCCTGTCATACTGCGGAAAGCTTTCTCCACATGCCGAGGAATTGGGCTCTGTGAGTTTGGCTCACATTCTTACAGTTCTAGCACTCTAAAATTACAAGAATCCTAAAAAAATATTTAATCCCCTAATATTAGGTTGAATATCCATCAGTAGGTCCACCACTGAAGTTGCCTGAATGAGGTTCTAGTTTGTTAACTATTGAAGAATATTTATAAATATTTACAACAGATGTATAGTTATATCCCTTGCTGAAGTTTTAGGTTCTCCATGGGAAAAATCCAAACTCTGCCCACAGCTGAAGTTTGTGTGTATATATATATATATATATATGTATATATATATACACACACACACATATATACATACATATGTAGTAGATTTGGGGAGAATCTAACAAAGTCAGATTAGTGAGATCCTCAAGCCAATTCACTCTAAGTGAAGGATCACACAGGAGGGGATATTTTCCACAGGAAGAATCTCCTGTTAAATGGCTCAATGTGAAACTGTACTTAAAGTCACATAATTCTGGACTCAGGTATCAGTACAAACTAGGCAAGCTAGTTGTCTATAGTAGAATAGAAAGAAGTCTATTAAAAAAAAAAAAGTCACAGCAAAGACTGACCTGCCGAACATGCTTATTGCCCTCTCTTTTCATTTCTTTCAAGTTACAGAACTTTAAATTAGTATTACAAATCAGCCTCTGACATGGAATCTAAGATGGTGATTTTAACACAACCAGGTGAACAGAGTGAGAATTCATAGAGAATCTAAACAACTCATTATAGAGTAACTCCAGGGACAGACAACATTCAAATATAGATTCAATCTCTATGTGAGTCAGAAAAGGAGAATAGGCAGAGAGGAGGATATAGTATGCCAAATAACTTGCTACAAAAAAAAATAAATTTTAGCCTGTTAAAATTCAATTAAAATACAGATTCTGTGAAATAAGATAAGAAAGATGAAATGATAAAAGTATGAATTGCAATAAGAAAAAGAGTTGTCTGAATGAGACATAGAATATAAGGGAAACAGATATAGTAAGAAAGACTTAGAAAAAAAAAACTATAGGGCTTTGAATAATTATTAAGTTTGATTTAATAGATTTCCCCTTACTAAACCCTACATTTGAAGAATTGCTTTCTCTTAAAGCAGCCTTCCAAATATTTATAAAAATAAATGTTGTAGTAAGACAAATGTACAAAAAAACAAATACACAGAAAGCAGATAAAATACTATAAAATCTTTGTCCAAAATGTAATAAAATAATAAATTAAAAATAACAAAACCAGTAACAACAACAACAACAACAAAGAAATCAACATGGCAGATTTTTATAATTTTCACATAAAATCCTTGGGTCAAAGGTAAAAATAAAGCTACATATTTATAATTATAAGTTGTAATAAACAAGAAAAAACCTACATAAAATTAAATATTTTATTTCCTAAAATGCAATTCAATTCAATGAATTCAAAAGTTACAAAATAAACATAAGGAGATTAAGAATGATAAATTAAGAATATATGAGAAATTATCATTTCAAATAATAAATAATGTTAGGAACAAATATTTTGAAATAGCAATAAAGAGACAAACCTACAATGTTGAATTTAGTAAAGCAGATAGAGAAAAATCTACATACACATCATTAGATGTAAGAAAGGGAGTACAATAATTGAATAGAAGAACACAAATAATTAAAATATTCCCCATATAATGTGATAAATTAGAAAGGAACAATGGTTAGAATTTTTTTAATGATGGCGAGGAAAAAAAAAAGATTCAAAGAAAAAATTAAATAGGATTTTGTTCTTTCATAGGGTCCTTGTTCTTTCCAGAACATAGCAAACAGAGAATATTCTTAAATAGTTAGTTTTATGAAGCTAACATCACCCAGAACACAGCCATGACAAAGATAAGGCAAATGAAGCAAATAAATTTTAAGAAAACCAAACAACACTCTCAACTGTGAAAATATATATAGAAACCCTAAGTAAAATAATAGCAGATGGAGTCTAGTAACATATGAAAAGACTATTTCATGATCTAGATGTCTGAATATAGAAACATAGTTTAATATTAAAGATCCTATTAATTTAATTAGAAGTATCAATTAGTCAATGGAGAATGAAATCGTGAGATCATCTTGATAGAAGCTGGTAAGTCATCATTTCAATAAATTTGATCACCCTTTCTTGATAGGAAAACTTTGAAAAACAAAGAAAGGATATAGTTAAGAAATATGAAGAATATTTATCTTAAAACCTTGGCCCATTGGAAAACACCAGAAATATTTCTTCATGAAAGTCAGAAATGGTGGCAATAACCATAGGTACTAATATAAGGAGGTTCTCTGAAAATTCTCACCAAAGGAAAACAAATACAAATATAAAGCATAAAGCACTATAAAGGAGAAAAACAATTTTTGTTCAGATGCTTTATTATTATTAACTTAAGAGAATCAAATGAATAACATTTTAACTAGCAACAAAATTTCCCAATCTCATATGTTCTAACCGATGCTTATAGATGTATAAGAAATTGCTTAATATATGCATATACACACAAATAGACAGTAATACCTAATATCTAATACATTTAAAAAGCATGTAATCACCTATTAGAGAATTATTTACAAGCTAAATTACATTTTTAAAAAATGGCTAAACAAACAGGGCAGCCATGAGAACATCTATTAACATTGATGTGGCCAGTCTCCCCCAACCCAATATATACATTTGATTTATAAGGATGCAAAGGTAGTCTATCTAGAAGTCTGGATTATTGAAAAATAAGATTTAAAAGGAAAAATTAATAAGTAGTGTTTTGGGCCCTTGCTCCTCTTCTTTTTTTTTTTTCTTTTTGAAAATAATAAAATTCCTTCAAAGGGATCCAAATATACTGAAAATTTAAAATATAGTCACTATAGAATTCAGAGGTAATAGAGTATAGAATTTAGATAATAAGACATTTAATTTACTCTTCTTTAAAAGATTTATTTATTTATTCATTTATTTTAGGGAAAGAGACAGAGAGAGACATTGCTCATGTCCATGAGTGGGAGGAAGGGCAGAGGGAGAGAGGGAGACTCTCAAGCAGACTCCCCACTGAACATGGGGCCCAATTTAGGTTCCATCTCCTGACCCATCTCATGACCCAGGAGATCATGAAACCAAGAGTCAGACACTTGGCCAACTAAGCCAACCACTCTTCATAACATTTTTTTTTTTAAATTCTGTAGTTCATATAGTACATGTTTACATTCCCTCACACAGATATAAAGGTGACTTTAACATATCAATATAAAAAGCTTATGGATTAAAGGGACTGGAAGGAAATTTATCTGATCATGAAGTAAGGAAGACTTCTCTAACCATAAATGTAAAGAATAATCTTTTTAAGGAAACCTCACATTTATATCACTGAAATTTAACAGCTCCCATACATCAAAATAATATTATAAATAAAATTTAAAACGTGAGTTTAAAAGTTTAAAAGAAAAATAAAGAGTATTAACGAGGCTTAATATAGTTCTCCATAAAAAGCTTTAAGAAATTGATATGATTCAACAGAAAAAGCTGAGGTGAGGATAAGAACAGAAATTTATAGAAGAGGGGTGCCTGGGTGGCTCAGTGGGTTAAGGCCACTGCCTTCGGCTCGGGTCGTGATCCCAGGGTCCTGGGATCGAGCCCTGCATCGGGCTGTCTGCTCTGCGGACAGCCTGCTTCCTCCTCTCTCTCTCTGCCTCTCTGTCTGTTTGTGATCTCTGTCTGTCGAATAAATAAATAAATAATCTTTAAAAAAAAAAAGAAATTTATAGAAGAAAAATATAAGACAGCAGTGAAATCTGAAACAGTGTATGGTTTTACTACTAAAGAAAACAATACAAATGTAAGGAATGAAAGAGCATTGCAAACTATAGAATTAGCTTAAAACTTACAGTACAGTAATCAGTGTTTCAGTGAAATAGAAAATGCATACATCTCTGGTAGCATGTGCTGATACAAAGTTAGGACAGGTGTTTGACAATTAATGGGAAGTAATATATAGCTGAATGATTAAACTTCTAGAAGTTTATTCTATCGAAGCCAACTGAAATATATGAAAAGATTGACAAACTAATATTTACTATATTACTATTTATAATATCAAAATGAAACAATAAAAATTTTAATATTTTTAAAATGTGGACTGGTCAAATAAGGAATAGGGAATCAAACCAATAGACTATCAAGTAGTCTTGGGGTGCCTGGGTAGCTCAGTTGGTTAAGCACCCAACTCATGATTTTAGCTCAGGTCATGAGATTGAGCCTCGTAAGGGGTTCCATGCTGGGCATGGAGTCTGCTTAAGATTTTCTCTCTGCCACTCCCCATCCATCCCTTGTGTGCACACTCTAAAAAAGAAGAAGAAGAAGAATATCAAGTAGTCTTTTAGAACAATATTTTCAAATAAAACACATCTAAATGTATTTATTATATGTTATTATTATCTCTTCAAATAATGCCTCAGTGACCCTAGAATTTCAGAATAGAATACTGATATAAGTAGATCCACTTCAGTCTCTATCTGCCCTCACAATGGCCTATAAGTCACCCACATTTGAAAATAGCTGCTTTGGAACAATATTTCATGGGAAATAAAAATTTATAGATTAAATGTTAAGTGAAAAATAAATTGGTTATAGAAACAATATGCATAGTTTAAATGTATTCATATATACATAACATGGTTTAAAATATTTTAAAATATGATGGGATAAATTTTTTAACATTTTCTTTTTTCTCTGTTTTTCTATATTTTTCCAACACATAACAGAAGCTATAGTATATTTTAATAGGAAAAAAAAGTATAACCCCTTTACAAAAAGCCTAATTGTATAAAATATATAAATTATAAACATAGGTAGATGTGAGAATTTGGGGTATAGAAAGAGGGACCTGAATTATAACCATCACCTGCTTGATGACCTTTGTTTGAATCAGGCAGGAACAGCCTTTTCTATGAAAACCCTCCACAGGTTTTTGTGGAACATAGAAAACAAATTTTCTTCTCTGATGAAAAGAGAAAAAAAATTAAAAGATTTTTTTCCCACCACAGACCTAAAGAGCATTTTATTATTTCTTCTGTAATTGGAAGGGAATGGTCCCACAATTAGAAAATTAGATTATTGACTGAGACATTCCCAAGATAAACACAATAGAATATTAGGAATAGCTGAGAGAGAAATTACTCATCTGATTTTAGATGACTTACTATTTTATATTTCTCTGTGCTTCAGTTTACTAATTTATAAAACTGAATGATCATATATATGTAACTCACAAATGAACTTTCCCACCCCTTTTATGGGTTATCTCCCTCTAGTATTTATGGAAAAATTTCAAGTTTGCTAAGCAGTTTGTCATGTCTGTGCTCTACAGTTGTCAATTTTCATTCGAAATTTGTATTCTCTCTATTCTTTGGACCACAGTTCACTGCCTGCCAATTTCAATCTAGACCAGCATGGTATAATGGAAATATATGTGAGTGATACATGTAATTTTATATTTCTTAGTAGCTACATTAAAAATAATAAAAAGTGGGGTGCTTGGGTGGCTCAGTCAGTTAGGCATCTGACTCTTGATTTCACCTCAGGTCATAATCTCGGGATCCTGGAATTAAGTCCCACCTTAGGCTCTGTACTCATTTGGAAGTGCACTTGAGGACTCTCTCTCTCTCTCTCTCTGCCCTCCCCCCATTCATGCTCTTTCTCTCTAAAATAAATAAATATATTTTTAAGAAGATAATAAAAAGAAACAAGTAAAATTATCTTAATAAAATATATTAACTTAGTATATTCAAAATATTAGTTTTTCAACAAGTAATAAAAATAGAGGTTGTGTTTTTATTTCAAGCTAAGTTTTGAAATCTGGTGTGTATATTATACTTTAGCATCTTAACTTAGTTTAAATAGTAGAACACTTGCCTAGTGGCTGCCATATTGGTTAACACAGTACTAGAACTTTTTTCTGCTTTTTGGATATTTCCTCCTCTGATATTTCCTCCAACTCTATTCAGAACTCTCCATTATATAATGATGTCTGGCTTCTTTCCAAACCTCTTCCATACAAAGCTCTTAATCTGTATCAAAAGAATTAAAAAAAAAAAAACCTAGGTAGACATACAACATATGAGGTAAGTAAAATAAAAGGATATGCACATTACTCCAAGAAAAAAGGTAGTTCCACAAGGAATTATACCCTTGCTTTGGGAATATTTCAGTTCCTCACTGTTCGCCCAACGCGCAGGTTTATAATTCACTAAGAGAGAATTTTCATCTTCGAACTTCCACCCTGTGACTCTTTACTTATCAGTTAGGAAACACTACCCCTTGCCAATAGGGCATGGCCTTACCCAGACAACATCACTCACTTGCCCAGTAGCTTATTGCTTGGAGTCTGAGATGATCAGATAAGACCCAAACCCAGTCTAAATTCATACTTACAAAACGTGATGGTTTATAAATTTCATGTCCCACAAAAGAATCTGGGCTGAGTGGTAGTTACCTTAGCGTCACCAGATCAGTGTAATTTTCAGATTCATACTTTTATTCCACTAAAATACAAGATTATAGTTTTCACAGCACCCAAGACACACACACACACACACACACACACACACACACACACACACACCGTTGCCTTCAAGATGCAAACCTAACTCTCCAAGTAACACACACAGTTTAACCCAATGTACAAGAAGATAGTTTATTATTTACCTTTATAATTTGCAAGGCTACCCTCTAAGGAAAGAGATACTTTATAGTCATCATATGCATTTCAAATTTCACCCCCTCACATCTCCTAAGAGGAAGAGGAAGCCACTGATACTTAGTGAACAATGGCAGCCCCCTCAGCTAAACAAAAACCAGGCTTAAGTGGTAAAGGTTTTGAATTTTGCTTCCTGTGATAAGGCAAAAGCTATTTTCCTCCCAGTATCTGTTTGATAGCAATGGTGGTCCATTCACTCTTACTTCATAGGCTAATTGTGAGAATAAAAAGGAAGAAAATTTAAATCGTCTGGTAGTAAGCATGGCATGTAGAAGACATTCAGTAAATCTTAGCTAACAATTTCTGATGAGAAGGGTGATAATGAGATTAATATAGTCATTGATTTAATTAGTTTAAAATCAAAATCTATTTTGCTATATTTTTCATAAAATATACAATAACAGAAAAGTATTCATTGTTTCAGGCTCTTGCACTGTCCCTTTGAGAAGGCATTCTGTGGCAGTAACAATGTTGTTTTCCCTATAGAATTTAAAATTCTAAGTAGTTGAAATATTTTATCATCATGTTTTTTTTTTTTAAAGATTTTATTTATATATTTGATAGACAGAGATCACACAAGCAGGCAGAGAGGCAGGCAGAGAGGGGAGGGGAGAAGCAGGCTCCCTGACGAGCAGGGAGCCCGATGTGGGACTCGATCCCAGGACGCTGGGATCATGACCCGAGCCGAAGGCAGCGGCTTAACCCACTGAGCCACCCAGGCGTCCCTCATCATGGTTTTTTAATTCATTTCTATATTACTCAGTAATTTACTTGGACCTCAATATGGAATAACAAAATATATCATTTAAGGGATTTTTAGTGGGACAAATTAACATAAAAAATAAGTTTATGTGATAACTACATTTCTAACATAATTGTATACCTACACTCATGGTCAATAAACTGTAGCATCTTAATTTCAATCTGAAATAGATCTAAAAACAAATCACACAGCAAAATAAACTTCTCTGTTTTCTTAAAAATTTTGTGATTGAATGGGAGATTGTGTTCCTTGATTTAATGAAAAGAAAGAAATACATTCAAAGGAAACTTCTTTTGGCTAAAATACAAAGTTTATATAATAGTACAATTTTCTTAATATAGCAAATATTAAAGAGAATTATCAGTCTCTCCCTCCTCTCATGCTCAAGTGCACAAGCTCTTTTATTTTTAGCCTCCTTTTTCCCACAAGTTTCTTTCCCTGATGCATATACTAAAATGTCTCTAATCTTAAAATAAGTAAATAATTAAACAGAAGTCCTGCTGTGTACCATTTGCCTCTTAACCAATCTACCTTCATTTCCTTCCTGCCATGCCTTTTTACTTTCCATTCACTCTCAAGTCATTGCAGCTCCCACCTTCAGCCTACACTGAAAACAATGTACCTTCAATAAAATCCTCAGAGAGTCAAACTAAATTCATTATATTTTATTTTATCTGGGCTCTCCACAGGCATGTAATACTGGACCAATGCTACCTTCTTTGAAGTATCTGCTCACACCTTAAATGTTTTTCCTCTTCCTTCATCTTCAAATCTTACTGGTCTTCAGTGATCCATTTTCAATTGAAACTCTCTATGAGAGATTACATTAATTCTCAAGATTTCTATTATCACATTCATGGTAGTGATCCAGAAATCTATATTCTTACGTAAAAATTCTTTCTTCAACTTCAAACTCATATTTCCATAACTCTCTGAATATCTCCACTTATATGTCCAAAATATAATTTAAATTTAAGACATCTGAAAAAGATGACCACCCTCCCACCCCTCATTTTCTTGATTTACATTATGCATTTTCCAACTTGGTGTAGCAACAACCTTTATCTAAATCAGAAATCTGCCAGTCATATTCATCATTTCTCCTTCATCCAATTGGTAACTGCATTCTGGAGAGTCTTCTCCCCAAAGACCTCTAAGGGTCCTCAATCTTCCTTCTGCAATTCCACTGTTCATATTTAGGTTCTTATCATCTCTCATCTGACCTAGTAATTCCTCTAGCATCCCCATTCATCTCACTTACTCTATACCCTCTATCTCCAAATCACTGTTTGGAGATTTCATGCTGTTCTCTTGACAGCAACAGCTTTATTTGGTGAAAATATAAACCAGTGGTTTTTACTATCCTGCCACAATCTTTTTATGGTTCTCTAGCATCTACAGGATAAACTACAAAATCTTTTGACTGACATAGATCACTTTTCATGATATTTTACCTTTCCCTGCCCTCTGAATTCTTGTCCTCCGTACATGAGCCATATGAAACCACTAAAATGTCCAATTTCTAAATGTCATCCCAAAGCTTGATATTCTGCTCTAAAGTAAAATATCAAGAAAGAACATCTTCAATATTAGACAAACCCACATCCATAATGATTATATAACATAACATCTATAATGATTATATAATATAACATCTATAATGATTATATAACATAACACCCATTAACCAACATGTAAAATAATATATGAAAAGACAGAAATTATGTGATCAATCCTGTAGAAACAAAGATGAGGAGAAACAATGAAAAAGAAGTTAAGAGAAAGTCACAGAAGATATTGGACTCAAGTTAAAACTGGAGGATTAATAAATATTTAGAAAAATAGAAAGAAGCTGAGAGGACATTTGAAAAAAGTAACACCATCACCAAAGACATAAAAGGAGTTATTGCTTATGGGTTAGTGAGTAGATCGACTGACAAGAACAGAGAGCATGTTGGTTGGGAAATGAAAGAAACAAGATTTGAGAGTAAATGTCAACAGAATGTGGAGAGCCTTGACATTTAAATGGATCATGATGGAAATCCTTAAATGGAAGACTATTGTGATTATGGTGAAGAGTTGAAGAAAAAGAAACATTCATTAAGCTGATGGAGGTACGGTTCCAGAAAACAGATGAAAAGGCATGAATAGAGAAATAGATTATAGAGTCATGAACAGAGACCTTAAAGCTGTAAGAGTAATCGAGCTGTCCACAGAGACTATACTGGAAGAGGAAAAAAAAGACAAGACCAAGGACTAAACAGGGAGAAACATGAAGAGTCAGGGAGAAATGCAGTGGAAGGAATACATATGTGCAAACTATCCAGCTGTTACAGTTATCTACTGCCTGCCAAATAGCAGACTCACACAAAGTTTAGTCAATTAAAACAACAATTTTATTATTTCTCACAATGTTGTGGGTTCATTGGTGCCTAGCTCCATGATTTCTCTGCTTGTCTTTCTTGGAGTCTATAATGAAACTGCAGCCAGGTGGCAGATAGGGACTCAAATATTCGAGAGACTGGCAGAAATGGTTGGAAGTCTATATTCAAATGGAACATTAGGGCAACTACTGGGATGTTTTGGCATCTCTCTCTCCTTCTCCTTGTGACCTCTTCCCAGTATTTCTACACATGTTCTCTCTAGCAGGGTAGCCAGATTTTACATGGCAGCTCAAGTCTCCTAACAACACAGAAGCTGGTGCTTCCTGGACTTTCTTTCTTTCTTTCTTTCTTTCTTTCTTTCTTTCTTTCTTTCTTTCTTTCTTTCTTTCTTTCTTTAAGATTTTATTTATTTATTTGACAGAGAGAGAGAGAGAGAGAGAGAGAAGCAGGCTCCCTGCTGAGTACAGAGCCTGATGCGAGGCTCGATCCCAGGATTCTGAGATCATGACCTGAGCTGAAGGCAGAGGCTTAACCCACTGAGCTGCCCACGTGTCCCACGTTTAGGACTTCTTAAGGTTTAGACCCAGATCTGGTACCATGTCACTTCTGTTTTATTTGCCTATGAAATCTTACTTCTCTCATTTTCAAATATGTTTTTTCTTCTCTTTTCAGTTGGTCTTATTATTTTATAAGCATGTTCAAATTTACCTTTGCAGCTTTTGCTGATGGCCTTTATCTTTCATAAAATGTCCCCTTAATTCCCATTCTCCTTTTTTTTTTACTTATTTTGTTTATTTATTTTTTTTCATTTTCTTCAACAAAGGTGTCAATTTCAGGAGACTGCTCTGCGGTGGTCATCTTTGGAACCTAGCTCCCACCCTAACATGCAGGAAATTTTCAGTAATTGTTCAGCCCATGAACGCTTCACCAAAACATATGAATCATTATCCCTATCTGATAGATGAAGAAACTGAGGCTGAAAAATGTTAAGTGGGCTGGCTAAAGTCACACAGCTAATAAGTAGTAGTGTAGAGTTTGTCAACTCTAAAAAGCTATAGCACATTATGTTCATTTGCAGGAAAAAAGTAATGCTGTTTTGATAAAGACAAGGCTAAGCACCAGGAGTTGAGTGTATGATAATTTCTCATACTTTCAGTTTAAAGCAGGGTAGTGACAAGAACAATAATCTAGGAGAAAATATGCTATAAGGATGCTGTAGGATTCTTTAGAATAAAAAAGTATTTTCAAAAAGACACCATTTCCAGCTGAGCCTTTGGGCAAGAAACTTAGTTTTCACTTTACAAATGATAGTCACAGACCATGAACACCTTTTTAAATGCTATTTTTCAAGGCTGAGAGCAAGCGGTCCAATTATAAAAGAATTGATCTTGTTAAACTTATTCTTAAATTTTTTATTTCTCTCCTTGGTTAATTCAATTTCCCTTCAAATGCATGAATCATCAAGACATAATGTGAACATTCAACCACAATGGAAGAGGATGTTACATTATTTGGATATACCTGATAGAATTCAGATGAAACAGGTTGAGCAGGGTCAAATGAAACTCACCTAGCTGCATATCTTCGGGAACCATGATGGCATCGTTTTCTTTTCCTTATAGGACTTTGCAAAAAATTACACTAATAAAAGAGAATGCTCATTTCTCTTTGCTTATTTTATCAAAATGGTAACAAATTTAAGAAGAGATGAGATACAAACATTCATCTGTGCTTACCACAGACCAAGGATTATGCTGGGAAATTTCTCTTCATCTTAGGCAGTTTTCATGAGAACTCTGCTAGAATGTGTAGGATCATTCCATTTTTACAGATGAGGGAGAAATGAGCACCAGAGAAATTAAATGACTAACCTAAGTTTATTCAGCTGATCAGTAATACCAAATTACGGGTTGAAATAAAGACCTATCAGCTTTCACAGTCCTTCCCTATTCACCAACTCTGAAGTTTTTGGCTTCCTGGCCATCTGTAACTACAGCCAAGAAACTCAGTATTCATAAACAAAAAATGACCGATAATATCATGCAATCCAATTTATAGGAAGAATCAGAAAGTTTAAAATTTAGAGGTACAGTGTTCTGAGGGAGAGGGGGCTGAGATTGAAAGTCATTTGCTCTTGTTTCTCAGAGAAGGAAATGGGAACAAACCAGGCCCCAGAGACTCCCCCTTTCATCAGGATTTTACTCATGAAATATTTTGGAATTGTCCTCTTTCTTACCCCCTACCACTCTAACCCAGAAATTTCTGACTGCACATTTGCCAAAGGGGTTTTACTATGGTAACCTTCAGGCCTACACAAAGAACACAGTCAAAACAAATAGCTCTCTTTAAATGTCATTATGGGGAGTAAAATTCTATGTGGTGTATTAATGGGCCTCCCACAGCTAAATCCTAGCATACCACTTTGAAAAATGTCCCCTGTGGGTACCGCTTAAACCAACAAAAGTGAGGGAATTTGAGAGTTAAGAGAAAACTCGGTCTAGCTCTGGTGAAAATTAATAGAAGACAGAAGAGTATGAATAAAGAAGTGAGAAAGCAGGAAAACAAGTTAAATTTGCTTTGTTTCCATCCTTTTAAATGTTATTTTAATGTGGAATGCCTAAAGAGAAATCTAGCCTTTTTTTCATATGCAATTTCCTTATTTTTGAATTTATTAAATTTTTAATGGAAGTAGAAATCTTGCCTTTGGCTAAGAAATATAAAAAAGAAGAGAAATATGTATTTCTTCTCCAGGCATCGGACAGTATTCATAAAAGATCAGAGCAATGCCCTAAGTAAATAATATACATATAGTGTTTACCCAGCATGCACGGCTCACCTGATAAATATGTTGGTTGCTCATTTCTTAAGGACTTATTAAGGAATAAGCTAATTTCCAAAGCTTATTAAGAAATTAGTCAGCATATCTAATAGATCTCTAGAGACAATTTGACTCATGATATAAGTGTATCTTGAGGATAGGACTGATGTATGGTTAGAAGCCTTCATGAAAATACTTTAAAGCTTTCACCGGTTCTTTATTAAACCTACTACTTATTTGCTTATTGTATTTTTTTCAAAGCAAAGAAATTAGTTCTTGTTTTGCCTCCCCCTGCCTGAAGCCTGAGGCAGCTTGCTTTAATCTGTGCTCTGACTCCTTGGACAGCTGAGAAACTTCACCATCCATATCCTACAGAGAGAAAAACTGACACTGAGCATAACTGGCACCATCTACAACCAGGATGCTTCTGCGATGGCCACTCTTAAGCTCTCTTTTGTTCCCACTCTTCTCTCCTTTCTTCCACACATTCCCCATCCACCCACATTTCTCTTCAAGTCTTATTTCTAGATGGCCTCGATGATCTCAATTTAAAAAGTAACACAGTTTAACCATGTGATATCCAGCACAATAAGGAGATCTGGAAGATTTGTTAGTATCATTCTTAGATGCTAAATATGAACTTTCAAATCCTGTGCCTTACACATCAAATAAAAAAGAGATGGTGACTTCCTAAAAGATTATGATTTCTTTTCTGGAACTTCATAAAGAGTCACTCAATAAAATTTCTCAGAGAGAATCATCTGAGAAAACAAAATTGACTTTTGAATTGTGTCATTAGCTTTGTGATAACAATGAGTATGAAGTAGAATCCAAACCTAAGTGTTTTTTACTGAAAGTTAAAGACCACTGCATGGTATGCCAAAGGCAAGTTCCTATGAGTATCCCTTTATAAGTATTTTGCTAATAATTATAAAAGAAAACATTCAAAACAGATTTAGAAATAAAGCTAACAGTAATAAAATGTGTTAAGTTTATCTTATTAAAACATAAGCCTCAAGGAGCACCTACCTGACTCAGTCAGTAAAGCACGCAACTCTTGACCTTGGTGTTGTAAGTTCAAGCCTAACTTTGGGTGTAGAGGTTACTTAAAAATAAACTCTTAAAAAAAAAAGAAGCAAAAACAATAACACAAGCCTTAAGATTATGTTAACAAGTGTTTAGTAGAAAGAGTACTAACCCAATATCTGAACCCTGGTTCTGCCATACACTTAGGGTGGTTCGGTCATTTCACTTCTTAGAATCTCTTCTCTCGGGACACCTGGGTGGCCCAGTTGGTTGAGCGACTGCCTTCGGCTCAGGTCATGATCCTGGAGTCCTGGGATAGAGTCCCACATCGGGCTTCCTGCTCGGCAGGGAGTCTACTTCTCTCTCTGACCCTCCCACTTCTCATGCTCTCTCTCTCATTCTCTCTCTCTCAAATAAATAAATAAAACCTTTAAAAAAAAAAGAATCTCTTCTCTCTAATGCAATAAAAATAATATATATCTTATACAATTTTTGTTAAAATTCAATTATATAATATCCATTTATATAACAAATTGAAATAAATTATTTTGTTTATTATGTCACACTAACTTGTGCCAGGCAAGGCCCAGGGGATGAGATGCAGAGCAAAAATCTCTGTTCTCAAGAAGTGGGGAGAAAGACCATAGTGAATAAGAGAACATATGGAGAGAGAAACCACATAAAAGAAAATCAAGGTGTTTCAGTTTCACAGTAACAATCAAGCCCCCGATATCAAGAGTAAAACCACCTTTGGTCTTCTAGCCCCAGTCGAACCACTCCAGATAGACACCACATGTGGCAGAGATAAGCCATCCCTACTATACCCCAAATGCCCCACCCACAGAACTGCAAGCAGTAAAAACCTAACTGAATTAAGCCATTCTGTTATAAGGGTTGTGTGTGTGTGTGTGTGTGTGTGTGTGTTTTACCAGAAATATGTAACTAGTATGAGGATAACTTCGTTCGGTCTCAGTAGAATATATCTATGTGGCTACTTCAACATATCATTAGGTTATTGCTTTCTCTCTGTGTGCAGCCCTGGGCTCCAGGAAAACTCCTGCCGCCCATTGACTCTCTTGGCATCATGACACTGATCAATGTGCAAGGCCAGAGATGCTACTGCACAATGAATGTGTCCTGTGGTGTCTGGCACCAGAACTATGTAAGCATTGGAAAAAAAACAGTGCTAAAATCTACAGAGCTGGAGTAACTGTGGGAAAATTCTTCCAAGCAGTAGTTGTGTAAGATTCTAAGTAGAGCATTATGTTCTTATTCATGTCAGATCAAAATGGAAGTTCTTAAAAATGTAGCATATAAATTATAAATTTACCATTTTCCCCTTTTTGAGGAGAATTGCACACAATGCAATTTATTGGAAATTATGTGCTTGTAGGGCACAAACTTGTAGCAGAAACACAAAGCAAGTTTATTGGAAAAGACTCATATTTGAAAAAAGCCTTATAGCAGTTTTCTTGACATTATCGGTTTCTAAGTGTGACCATTACTTTTAAAATTCCTATTGACATTATTAATAATGAGAGTGAATCTAAAGTAAACTTTTCTAAAATATCAAAAATTTAAATTTATTTTTAATTTATTTTTTTTAATTTTAGAGCTAGAGTAATTTTATAAGGTTTTAATTCTTTTAGAGCAGTTTTAGAATCATAGCAATATTGAGAAAAAAATACAGAGATTTCTTTTGTGCCCCCTGCCCCCACACGTATATAGCTTCTGCCACTATCTACACCACTCATCAGAGTAGCACACTTAACAAGTGATTAATTTACATTGATATCAATATCACCCAAGTCCGTAGTTTACATTAGATTTCATTCTTAGGTGTTGTACATTCTATGGGTATGGACAAATGTCTAATAACATGGATCACCACTATGGTATCATATACAGTATTTTCATTGCCATAAAAATCCTCTGTGTTTTGCCTGTTCATCCTCCCCAACACCAACACTCCTTGATCTCCCCATAGCCTCACAACCATTGATCTTTTTACTGCCTCCATAGTTTTGCCTTTCTCAGAATGTCACATAGTTGAAATCACATAGTATGTCGCCTTCCTAAGTGGCTTCAATTACATAGTAATATGAATTTAGTTTTCTTCCACATATTTTCATGGTGATAGCTCTTTTTATCACTGAATATTATTCCATTATTTAGAGGTACTGCAGTTTATCCATTCATCTACTGAAGGAAATCTTGGTTGCTTCCAAGTTTTGGCAACTATGAACAAAGCCGCTTTGAATATCCACGTGCATGCTTTTGTGTGGACTTAGGTTTTCAACTCCTGTGGGTAAACACCAAGGAATGTGATTGCTAGATTGTATGGTTAAGAGTACAATTGGTATTCTAAGAAACCATCAAACTCTTTTCCAAAGTGGTGGTCCCATTTTGCATTTCCAGCAACAGTGAATGAGAATTCTTGTTGTTGCACATCCTTGCCAGAATTTGGTGTTGTCACTGTTCTGGGTTTTGGTCATTCTAACAGGTGTGTAGTGGTATCATTGTTATTTCGATTTTTATTTCCTTAGTGACACAAGATGTGGAAAATCTTTTCATATGCTTATTTGCTATCTATGTGTCTTCTTTGGTGAGATATCTGGTTAGGTGTTTAGGCCATTTTTAAAAATCGGGTTATTTGTTCTCTTATTGTTCTCTTATTTTAGTTAAATTTTTAAATGTTTAATTTTTAAGGAAAAGATTAACTATGTTAAAGGAAAGACTAGAGTATATTTCTATTGTCTCTTTAGAAAATATCATAGACTATTGTCATATGTATAATCAAAAATATGCAGCAGGGCACCTGGGTGGCTCAGTGGGTTAAAGCCTCTGCCTTTGGCTGGGGTCATGATCCCAGGGTCCTGGGATCGAGCCCCGCATTGGGCTCTCTGCTCAGCATGGAGCCTGCTTCCCTTCCTCTCTCTCTCTGGTTGCCTCTCTGCCTGCTTGTGATCTCTGTCAAATAAATAAATAAAATATTTTTAAAAATACGTAGCAAAAATATAAACAATATGAAATTGTCTTTGGGCAGCTGATTCTTAAATTTTTTTCTATAGATTTTATGATTTTGTAATATTTTCAACCTTTTAAACTTTATAATTTTGTGTAACTTCTCTTTCTAAAGGAAGTTATTCTGTTACTTATTTTGAAATTATAACTTCTTATTATTTTTCTTAAAGAAGGCTCTCCAAACTCTATAAACTTCAGGCCTCACCACTTACCATAACTGGAACAGTGAAGAAGATATTAAAGAGCTTTGGGAATTGTAAGGTACTACCTAAACATAAAGATTTGCCATTTTTATATTTCTTTTCCAAAAGGTACTGAACATATCCCCAATGTGTAACTGTAGCAAGGGTCTGAGGGGTCACAACTTTCCAAGGTCTTAAAGAACAAGTGCTCACTTTGGCTATCAAGAACCCCATGTCTCACATGAGGAATTTATAATTGTGCAAGGCTACACAATGGAAAGGGGAAAGTACAAACAGGGTTGACAACATCTTGGGACACAGGCAGCCATCAGTATTGTCAGGTGACTGACAAGCAATAGTCAAATAGGTCCTATTGGCAACTTCTCCCAGCTATGACAAGAGGAACCAGTGCGGACCCACACCACTGCTCTGACACGATGCTCTCTTAAAAGGTAATAGATGGTCTGAGGCATAAGCTCTTTTTTCCCAGTATTTTCTGTTTCTAGCAATAATTGCAGCACTACAACAACTCAGTGGATGCTTTCTCTCCTTCACTTCCAGGGATTTCTGATGAGTACTTCAGAAACCTACTTGTAAGTTTGAAAACAAAAGAGAAAACCAATCAACACACTAACAGAATAATGACTGATACTTACTCTTTGCTTTCCTGCTAATTTCTAATTCTCCTGGGCCAGTGCAGAGAGAGAAAATTCATGGACAAAGAAGTAAGGAAGAATAAACCCAAATATTAATATACCAACATACAAAGCTATTCAAACTCCCAGAAATGCATTTCACCATTTATACATGTTTATAAACATCACCAAAAACAAACAAACAAACAAACAACAAAAAAAAAACAGGGTAATACGGCATGTTCCAGGGTTATATTACAGAAACAATGTGTTCATAGTGTTTAGAAAGCAAATTTCCAAATTTGCCTTCTTTACCCGGTTGTAGATAATACAGCTTTAACATCCATTTCCCTTGTCTCCACTGTTTCTCTCCTCCAGGCCTGTGAACTCGTTTCATCAGTTTTTGGCCTCATTATTCTTCTACTGGAATATCTATCAGAGTTTATGAGCACATTCACTATCTTCTATGATTTAAAAAAAGAAATCCTTCCCTGAATCCCTGTTCAATATTAACTAACTGAAACCTACTGGGTAATGAATCTGTAGAAAAAAGGAAAAAATAAAATATCTGAATTTTCTATAATATTATATGAACTTGAAAGACAAAGATTTATACCACTTTTGAATAGAATCTACATATGATTTACATGTATTTTAAATTAAACAATTATAAAAATGTTTTGTGTTCCATAAGTGTAGTATTTCATACTTCTGGGCATAATGTGGCTGCCCATATGTATATCAGTGGAATTTGGGGCTTATTTTTATAAAAACTGGGAAGACGTTTTCCCATTTGATTCTAGATTTTTGGTCATTTCTTCCAAGCATTTACTTCTTTTCTGAAAGCAACTCAAATATGTAGACTCGTTTAGAATATAAAAACTTAGGACTAGATACTATAACCAAAAGAACACATTAGTTACTAATTAATTACTATATTCAAGGAAAACATTGAATTATATTTAAAACCTTAAGTTCTGTATGTCCTACACCTAACCCATTCAGTGCCATTGTAACTTGAATTCTACTTGACTTCCTACACTTACATGCCAAAATGTTTATTAAAAATAAACATAATGGGGACGCCTGGGTGGCTCAGTTGGTTAAGCAGCTGCCTTCGGCTCAGGTCATGATCCCGGCGTCCTGGGATCGAGTCCCGCATCGGGCTCCTTGCTCGGCAGGGAGCCTGCTCCTCCCTCTGCCTCTGCCTGCCTCTCTCTCTGTCTGCGTATGCTCTTTCTCTAACAAATAAATAAATAAAATCTTTAAAAAAACAAAAACAAAAACAAAAAAAACATAATGAATGTTATTAAGGTGACAGCTTCATATTCTTATAAGAGTTTGCTTTTCATACTAATCTTTAAAGATTCTACCAATTATATTACATAAGTAAGTTTTCATCTATATGTGCAAATCACTTCAAAACATCCAGAGAAATGTATTTGTCTCAGTTGGAAAAACTATGACAATACCTTCTAAATACAAGATAAAAATCTTCTGTTAAACATTTGTATCATTTTTTTAAAAACAAAGATTTTTAAGTATTGAAACCTACAAGACAGACATCAAGTTATTAAAATCTGGGGATAACTGGAGAAAGTGATGTCCCCTTTCTCAGTGAAGAGCAAAGAAAAGAGTGGTCTATGATATTTAAAATTTTGTCTTTATTCATCATTATTGAGTAAAGTTGCGAAGGATGAGCTATCATTAGGATTTTTTTCTTATTTTTTGGTCAGTTTCAGCCATATTTTACTACAGGGTCCCAGAAATTTTCAAATACACTTTAATTTCTGAAAACATCAAAATAATATTTATGGTTTCTCAGTGAGCTTTATTGTTCTAAACTTGTTTTGTAATGGTATCTCCTATTTTTTTTTTCTTAGATATGGAACAATTATAATACAGATCTCCTGTAAGAGCACTTCAGATCAAATAAAGGTACCATATGCCTCCAAGTGTTGAAGATGAAACTCTAGATTCCAAACTTTGTTCAAATGAACAAGAGTAAGAGGGACAAAAAATTAGACCTCTTCCAAGTTCTAACTTATCACCAGATTCCCCATATCCACTTTAACTCTCCAGCAAGGTTTCTGGGGCAATTAATATACTTCCCATAGGATAGACAACCTAATGCTCAGGAGAAGAGAACACACAATAACTATTATTATATTTCCATGCAGGGCAGTCTCTTTCTTTATTTTAAGTCTGCCACTTTAGAGTTCAAAAGCAATAATGAAGAAAAAGTTAAGTATTTCTCCCCTTATTTTGTCACAGATAAGATTGCTCTTCTTTCTAAGCCCCAAGAATCAAGGTGTTGTAACTAATATAAAAATTAACCTAACAAAAAAGACTACACAAAATCAATTTATTAATTTTAAAAAGAGAATATTCACACCTTAGTCACACAGATCTGCTGAGAAATTTGCACCTTGTTTAATTATTCTTAGTTTAAAAAAATCAGAATATCACCAGCTTCTTTTGTGAGTACAGTCAGCTCATGCCCAAACTGGAAGTTTAGGAGAACTTATGCTACCTTGTCCAGTACAAACATGTCATTCACTTAACTAAAACCAAACTTCCTACTCTGTATTTCCCCCAATTCAAAATCTCTGTAGAGTTTCCAAACAAATGTGTGAAGGAGATAGGTCCGTCTACCAACCCACATTCACGTATAAATCAGGATATAATAATGGTTGGCAGAAGTGAATTTCCTTCTCTACAAATTAGTAGGGAGGAAAAATATCATTCTATATGAGTGAGTGCCTTGTCTTACATTTTGAACTAGAGCGTAGAGGAATAGATTGGCATTAGTTACCATCAAGACCATTCATCAGAATTAAGATTCTAGAATTACAGTGCTGAAAGCCTCCTCAAGAGGTCATCAAGCTCAGCCTCTGGTCTATTAATCAAAGGGAAGCCCAATATATGCCCCAGCATGCACTATGATTTGTAATTTGAAGTTGACATAGTATAGCTTTCTGGGAAACTGTGAGTAAATTACCTCACCATTTTCTGCCTTAGTATCACATCTGTAAAATCAGGACAAGAATAACTATCTCCAAGAACCATTGCAAACTGTTCAAAGATTCACAGAAGAAAAGGCATATCCATAATTAATTTGGGACTAATTACCTTAGGATAGGAAAAACATCTGTACTTAGAAAGTACCAAGCAAATTTAGTTCAGTTTTTAAAGTCAAAAAACTAAATTTAGAGAAATACAAAAATAGTATGCAGAAGAGAGTTATTGAAAGTTCCCTAGCTAATTTTTTTTATTTTTATTTTTTTATTTGTCAGAGAGAGAGAGAGAGAGAGAGAGCACAGGCAGACAGAGTGGTAGGCAGAGGCAGAGGGAGAAGCAGGCTCCCTGCCGAGCAAGGAGCCCGATGTGGGACTCGATATGCTGGGATCATGACCTGAGCCGAAGGCAGCCGCTTAACCAACTGAGCCACCCAGGCGTCCCTCCTAGCTATTTTGTAATATTCTTTTACCCACCTCTGAATTGCCTTTTCTCTTATCTAAATATCTCTAATTTCAAAATATTCAGCAGAATGATAGATCTTTTGTTGTAGATCCAGTGTTTAAAGTAACACTGAATATTGTAGGGATTTGGAGGGTGGTGCTGAGAATATTGATTAACCAATAATTGACAAAGGAAGAGGGTTTTACCTGGAAAGGAACGTAGCTGTAAAATGAACAAAGCATCCTTCCCAAAATGATGCCTCAAAATTAACCCAATCCAATTATGCAGCTTCCTTGCTCCCCTCAAAAAATCGCTTTAACAGTTGCTGAGCAGCCTTTGCTGGTCAGCATCAAGGCTGACACCATGAGCCCAGAGCAAGGAGAACTGTTTTAGATTCTTCAGGTTCCCTGCTGAAAAAGAATAGGAATAACTCTCTGGCAGACCTAAATGGAAAAAATCTTTTTAGACTCAGAGTTTTTTTTTTTTTTTTTTTCCTCAGTGAGAGAACTGAAGCCTCTTGGGGCTTGATTTTAGCAGCATTAACTCCAGTCACTGAAGGGCATAAAAAAAAAGAGTGGCATGTTTTTACATCATATTCCAAAAGCTAAGAGGGAAGAATCTTATCACCTCTGAGAATGCAGGTAATATATGGAATTGACAGGGACATATATTCCTATTCTTCTTCCTTTGGGCTCCAGAGAAGATGATTACTGTAATAGCTACCATATTGGGTTGCACATTAAATATTAAATAACTCTGCGAGGTCTAAATTCTGCAAAACATGGACATCAACTCTTTAAGTAGCTATGCTTTCTAAGTAGTAACTGTATCTAGTTTTATCATTTTGTTGAAGGAGTTCATCTACTAGAAAGCAGTAACTGTAGGATGCCTCCCCACTTACTCAAAAAAATGTAAATAGTCTTCAACACTTTACATTTTTAATTTGTTTTATAATTTCCATTTATATCTAAGATTCTTTATTTGGTTAAATAAATAATGGGGAAGATAAATGAAATAACTCTAAGTCCAAGATGATCAGAGTGATGAGCCATGAACAATCTGATTCATACCCAAAGGATATTTTGATTTTTGAAAAGCTGTGATTTAATTTGGAGGCACCATATGTATATGAGAGGCTACTTCCTACCCCTCACCCAGGATAGACATCATTGGTCAGTCATAAAACATTCCTCACTGCAGGATTCTAGGTACACACACAAACCCTCAGTTTGTTTTTGTTGTTTGTTGCTTTTTAAAAAATTTTCTCTATCCAGCATTCTGAGTAATTATAAATGAATTATTATTCAACTCCAAGTTTGTAAGAAAAAAAAAAAATGAAGACTGTCAGGAAGCCTCTAGTCCACCAGAGCACTTGTACCAGGACAAATCTAGAAGATTTTTTGGGTCTATCAAAGTAATTGTCAGTTTTTCATGTTCTATAGGGATTTCTTCCTTCTAATATCCTTTGGCTAAAAAGCTGACCCAGTGTATTAGTTTTCTAGAGTTGGCATAACAAAGTACTTCAGATTGGGGGCTTTATATGAGTTCTCACAGTTCTGAACTCTAGAAGACCCAAGATCAAAGTGTCAGCAGAGCTGGTGTTTGTTGTGGCTTCTCTCCTTGGACATCTTCTCCTTCTGCCTTCTCATGGTCTTTCCTCAGTGCATGTCTGAGTCCAAGTTCCCTCTTCATATAAGGCCACCAGTTATATTGGCTTAGGGCCCACTCTACTGACCTCATTTTTAACTTAATTACTCTTTAAAGATCTTACCTTCAAATAAATTTACATTCTGAGGTATTAGAGTTACAATTTCAGTATATAAATCTGGGGGGATATATCTTAGCCCATAACACCTACATTACTAGAAACTGAGATATTCTTCAAATTTAAGCCAAATTTCACAAGATTATCAATTATTTGCCTTTATATGCCAAATGATAATCCATTTATATTAATACAACTGCATTCTTTCAGTCAGCTGTACCATGATGATGTGGCATCTATGATAACATATGTTTAAACATTTCTATTTTTCTTTTCCTTTTGTGACTTGTAAGGATGATGTCAGTCAGATGTCTTGGCTAGCTGATTCAGATTCTTATATGCTATTGACCTTTGACCTTTAATTTCTGTGCCTAAAGTTTCATCTCTTCCTGCTGTTCTCTTCTTTCTATGTATCTACTTTCAGGATAACTTACACTATTGCAAACCGATCTTCTGTCCTTCTCTATTTTTTTTTTCCATTTTGATCTTATGCCTTGATATTTCTTAGTGTTATTAATAATCTCTCTTCTTAAAATCATTTATTCAGTAAGCAAAATGCTTCAAGGATATAAAAATGCTATCCCCGGAGAACACAAACTAAGTACTCAAGTGTTTTTGGGGCTTCCAACACATCATTTACCCATGAAAGTCCAATTTCTTTTGACCATAAAACAATATATATTCATGATGAAAAATCATAACCGAAGGAGTTTGCTGTTTGTCTTTTAATAGATGCAACTTACCCAATGTATTTTGCTATACCAAAGGTTAAAGGTGACATTTTCCCTTGTATTTGTGAACTTTCTTAATAAGAGAGAAAAGGAAGGAAGCATTTGGAAACCCCTGCAGAAGAACTTCCAAACTAGGGAAAAATCATAATGGGGCATCAGCTACCCAGTCAAACCAATAACCTGGGAGCTTGGAGTAAAAATTAATTGAATAAATAGATGAAATTTAAAGCAATCATTGAAATTGAATACTCTAAAAGCAAAAAGATCATGTGATTGGCATTGCAAAATATATTTTACTCCACTACTTCTTAGAAACAATACCTTTTGTACTGAATCAACTCAAAAGTAGAAGGCATACAAATATTATAGCAGTCTCTCAAACTGATAAGTAGACACAGAGTACTTTCAATATATATCTTTTGAAAATTTCTTAATTCACTTGATTACTCTTACTCTATTTTAAATAATCAATTGTTAAAAGTTCACTTTTCCCATTTGTGAATCAGTTTTTATTCTTTTCGGCCAACAATATCCTACATACATAAATGACTAGAACCTCAGAGTATTTGTCAGAAAACAAAATGCAATCTTTCCCGGAGTCACCTTGTACTCACACTGACAGATTGACTCACAGTTAGAGTTGATGCTTTATGGTTTTGTTGGCCAGACTTCCATCTGCGTGACTGTTTGGGGTATAAGAATATCCCTGCCTTGGCTACTGTTCTTTTCAGCACAGCTTTACTTGTTCAGTGTCCTTTATTTAACCTTGATACAAAAAAGAAGTCATTCCTAGGCATTTTGCCTTTTACCAAATACAATTTTATTAAGTATGTACATGCATGTCTCTGTGTGTATAATTGAAATAGCCTAGGAGCAATGCCAGAAGGAAGAGTTGCAACACAAGTTTGAACAGCAAGTGCCTTTGACTTATTGCTGTGATTATACTAATTGCTCATCTACTTGGTGGGAGGTTGCAGGAAGCTGTTTTGAAGTAATCAAGCTGAGATAGGCCCTTCTATTTATAATAATTCTGAAAATTCTTCTACCCCAAAAAGATTTAATTGCATTTTTCTTTCTTTAAAAGTAGACTTATTTTTCCTTCTCGCCCTTTCCATTGTCTCAATCCAATAATAAATATTTGATAGCTTCTTAGTTAGTATAGGAATAAACATTAACCATCCTTCATTTCATAGATCTGAACACAAAGCCCTCAATATTCATTAATGGATTTGAAGTGCAATACAAACCTTCTACAAAATAATAATAATTTCTTAGGTAATCTCTTATAGAGGGTAAATTTTATGTGCATATCATTCTTGTGAAAATATTTCTGTGTTATGAGAAAAGATGATGGCCTTATCTCAAGGCTTGGGTCCTTATTCATTTAGTCAATAGTTTAGTATTATGATTAGCATTATAATATCACTTAATAGTACAGAATCAACAGACATAAGTCTTTCTTAGCACTGTGATGGTCTTATGTATTTTCTCTTTTAATTTGTTCTGAGTAAGAAATGTTTTAATAAAAATTCAAAGGCTAAGAAAATGTATTATTGATCTTGGAACTATATGGGAGCCTAGATATAAAGCTTTTTATTGTATGTGCTACTCAGTCTCTAACATGCACTTCCCTTTTGCTATTCTGTCCTCATAAACAAAGATCATATTGTGTTCTGGTAAAAGGATGCAAATTTTGGAGCTTCTCAAGTACAAATACCCTAGCTGGGTGACTTCCTAACTTTGGATCTTGAGCTCTGCTGAGCCCAGTTTACCAAACAGTACAAATTGGATATTAACATTTACTTCAGAATTGTTGTGAAAATTGAATAACCATTATATATAATATGCATGATCACAAAGGAGGCACTGAAAAATGCAATGATTTTCCCTTAAATCTCCCTCAAAAATTATATTGCCTACAACATCTTTTAGCACTTTGGGCTTCAGGAACTATGTCTTATTCTTGCCTCTTGCCCATTCTCCTCTATTTTTAAGTCTTCTCTGAATGTTAAGGAAGCATTACAAAATCAATAGTGTGAAATCATTTTAGGAAGAGCCTGCACACAAATATGTAACTAGGTTGATAAATTAAGATGTTGGAAGTTTCATAAAATTCACATGGAATTATTCAACCCTGGAAAATGCAGAAATCTAACATACCTAGTTCAAACCCCTGACTTTGTAGAAGAAATTGCAATCAGAGAAGTTAATTGACTTAAGAGAACAGAGTTGCAGTATTTCTTTGAATGCAAAGTACTCTACGCACATTTCAAATGATTAAATTTTTAAATTTTATTTTCATATTGTGTTCAGGAAAAAATCCAATGTAAAACAATCCTTTTTAGGAATAATGCACGTTCATCATTGATGAACGATGATTATTTTTGTATTTGTGGTACTTTGGACATAATTGCATAGTTTTATCTTCACAACAGTTCCTCAACCTCACTGTACATTTTAGCCTGTTTTTTTCAATATACCTTTCTCTTCCAGACACACACACATTAGCTCTACCCTGAGGGTTTTGAAGGATTGCTTTGGGTGGAGAACCCATAACTTCTGAACCTGTAGAACTTTAGAAAGAACACATTTTGGGGTGCCTGGGTGGCTCAGTTGGTTAAGCATCTGCCTTCAGCTCAGGTCATGATCCCAGAGTCCTGGAATGGAGCCCTGCCTTGGGCTTTCTGCTCAGCAGGGTGTCTGCTTCTCACTCTCCCTGCTTGTGTGTGTGTTTTTTTTTTTCTCTCTCTCTCTGTCAAATACATAAATAAAATCTTTTTTAAAAAAGAAATCATCCTGGGCACCTGGGTGGCTCAGTGGGTTAAAGCCTCTGCCTTCGGCTCAGGTCATGATCTCAGGGTGCTGGGATCGAGGCCCACATCAGGCTTTCTGCTCAGGGAAGAGCCCGCTTCCTTCCCCCCCCCCCTCTCTGCCTGCCTCTCTGCCTACTTGTGATCTCTGTCTGTCAAATAAAACAAATAAAATCTTTTAAATAAATAAATAAAATAAAATAAAATAAAAAAGAACTCATCCTGATTCAATAGGGAATGAACTGCCAGAGTAGATACTAAAACATCTTAATGAATCTTGAATGGAAGCAAGACTTATAAATAGGAAAATCCCCCAAAGTTGAACCAAATCCTTTATAAATATGGGCTGTTACTTTGGACGATGAAAACAGCGTCTGAAACAAGTGAAGTGAGTATCAGCACGAGGTGGGGAGAAAGGAAGATTCTCAATTCTTCCTAAGCAAACCCTTCTTAGCATCCCCAAAAGGAGACCACTCTTTCCCAAAAGGACTCAAGGGCACCACCTGATAATTCCTTCTTTGCAGCCATTTCCTGAGTTTAATGGAGAGAGTTCATGGGTTAATACACTCCTCCTCCAAATAACTGCTTATAATGCAAAAGAAATTTTGGCAGTGTTTCCCAATGAACAAAAAATTGTGAAATATTCCTTAAGTCAAAATATTATAAACATTAAAATATAGTCTAATAATAAAAAATTCTATCAGTAATGTCCTATTGACACATATTTGCCTGAAATATACTCATATGGATATCTTAAAATAAATTCACTAACTTAGCACATTTTTAGTATCATTTATGCAAAGAAAATAAACTAGAAAGAGAAAAGACATGGGTGAAACTAAGATGTACCACGTGTATAAGAATATGATTTGATCTGTTTTATGACCACTATGTATGGTATATAATTGATCTTCAGAATAATTGCATATCAAATCATCTAAATCTGATAAATGTTTTGTTTAATAATGATTGTCCACATAGCTCCTTGCTCTTTTGCCCAAATTACACTTGTTTGAGACCAAGGGAAGTTGTGAATGTAAAGAAGGAAATAGAGGGAAAAAGAAGAATAAAAATCAGGCACTATCCTTTTAAAATTTATGTTTATCCTGAAAGCATCATTTTGCCTCTTGGATGAGAGTTATATTTCTTTTGGGTCTCCATGGTACCTTGGAGATAAATCCATTCAGAATGGAAATTCAGTATCTATGGCTTAAGTGATTGGCTGATCTATTTCATCTTCTTTCCTTATAATGATTGTTCAATAAGTCATAGAGTAACTGCAATTGTTGCTGTATTGAAGTAGTCAACTGAAAGAGAATATGGTTTCTCCCTTAAACATTATTTTCTGCTAACACAGCACACTTGTCAAAGTCCCTGAGTGTTTCAATGATAGGAATCATGTAAACATATGAATAAATAACTGACAAAACACTGTATGTTATTTGAAAATAAATGTAAGCACACCACAAATTGTAAGATTAATACCTAGAATCTTTATAGTAGATGCTTCTAAGCTAAGAATAATGTATCATTAGCATGAGCTTATGCAAGAAGATGTTGTAATATTTAGAAGTTCTTGTGGACGAGTGAGTGTTTTTTAATTGCTACGTAACAATAACAATGTGGCATGATTCAATTCTGTAAGAAGACTGAATGATTAAATAATTACAAGAAGATCAAAGACTCTTGTCTTGTGCTATGAAAGATTTTAGGCTGCACTCTAAATAAGAACTGGAAAGAACATCTACAACTCAAATAGTGATCAAGACCAAGGAAGCTCATTTTGGGAATACTAAAATAATTATGAGATTGAAACTAAAAATAACATACACAGTTTTCTCAGACAAATGTTATAGATCCTGTAAATAAGACACTTGTGATTGAGAAGAAGAAGATCAAAATAAAAAACTCGGTCCCTGAATCATGACACATCAATGCGATAAGGTGTTTTGTATTGGAAGGACAATTCTGTATGTTGGTATACCAGATCTGTCATGTCCATGGGCAAGCCATCCCACTGTGCTTATCCTAGGTGTGACACATACCATGCAGGGCTTATGATATATAGAAGCCAGGAATACTTGCACTGGGTGTCATGATGGTGAGAAAGGCAGAATCAGAGTCTGGCGGCTATTGACAGTCAGTGATGGTATTAGCTAGCCTTCTGGAATGGTAGCAGCAGAAAACTCAGTCAACATATTTTAACCTTCAGAATTATTCAGGCACATTCTGATCTCACCAAATGGGCTGATAAGAGTGAAGTACAAACTTGGCGTTAAACAGCTGTTTCTAAACAACCAATGGGAGGTGGGGCGAAGGCATGCTTGCTTTTTTTTTTTTTTTCTTCTGTTTTTAGATACAGTCAGTGCCTTTCAAGGCTAAGACTTCAACAGCAAATTTTCCATTGCATAAAACACAAAGAACTATCCTTTTAAATGCATCAGAACACAGAAAGGCAAGGAGAAAAAAAAATTAAGAGGGAGAAGAAAAGAATAACTTAAATGCTATGGGGTGAAACCAACCAGAATCTGAGGCCAAAGCTCTATGTGAACATTAGATTATGCAGTTGATTCCATTCTAATTCAAGTCAAGCTGGTTCAGTGTTTCACTTATAATCTTTTGTCCTTTTTCACTTGTTCCTTATCATGAAATCTGATTTATTTGTAAGTTTAATGCAGGAGACAGGGAAAAGGCTGACCTAACCTTAGTATTATAGGGGATTGCACTAAATGTGGGCGGGAGAGCAATAGTTCCACAGCTTCCTACTTGGAAATGGGCCCAGGTTGAAGAAATAAAAATAGAAGTGTCTGAATGCAACTAAAAGCTAAGCCACATGGAATTAAAATGCCAGTTTCCTTCAGTCTTTCTTTTCTTTCTTTCTTTCCTTCTTTCTCTCTTTCTTTCTTTCTTTTTCCCCTTCCTTCCTCCCTTCTTTCTTTTTCTTTTTCTTTTTCCTTTCTTTCTTTTTTTTTTTCCAGTCATCAGAATTTCAGAGCCTACAAACTAAAAGGCTCCCATAGTCTGCCATTGTTTTTGGTAACCCATCACCTGAAGTCACATTGACCCAAAATGACTGCATATGCAGTGTACAGTATGCTGCATGTATGGATACTGCATTACAGTATATGATAGTTTCAACTGTCTGTTCTCATTCCCTTCGAAAAAATCATCAAGCTTAAAATGTAAATAAATAAATACATATGCCTAAGGGACACTGAAACTTCAGGATAGTAATTGCTTAGCAGATGGTCATCCTTATGATTTCAGAATGCACTTATATTAACTTTCTTTACCTTCTAAATAAGCACAACATTTTAAATTGAAATAAGAAAAACTGTTTTCCTAATGTTTTACCAATCTCTGTTTCTGATTTGCCCAAGGCCCACATTTAGCATATTTTCAATATCATATATTCAAAGTGGAAGAACTGGAAACAAAAAACAGATTTAGGAAACCAAGATTTACCACTTTCATGAGATGATAATTTGATGTATCTCATGATCACTATATACGTTAATTGTTCTTATGAATACATTCATATTTTAACTCCTGTCTTCTGAATAAGAGATATGTCTTGATGGGCCCAGAAAAAAAGAAAATGATTTTCTCTCTCCCTACACTGTTGGTTGGTGCTTTGCTTGAATGGGATCTCTTTGAAATTAAGGGGAACTTTGTTTAAAAGTGGTATTTAGGGTACGATGAAGAATAAGAATCTGACCCAGGCCATTTTAAATTCATGTTTATCCAGACTTCATCATTTTCTCCTCTAACATATGAATATAGTTTCCAAAACCACAAACCTCACAATTGTTTAGATCCCAGACTTGTAAACAGGTTTGATTTCCTTTTATTGAGCGTCTTCCTTCCTCATCCCTTATTGCATTCAGCTGGCTCTAATTCCTTTTCATGTACTTAAAGAAATGAAATATTTTGTCTGAATTAAGAATAATCATGTGTTTGAGAAGATCAATCGTGAAACAACAGAAAAGTGAATTGTTTTCAATGAATCTGTTTACAGTGACTGAGCAACTTGGGTTTAGATGAATAAATAAAAAGACCAGCAATTTTATTGAATTATATTGTTCAATTTCAATTGTGTCTCTTAATGTAAACAGCTCAGTGATTGATGTATTATTGAATATTCGTGGAGTGTGTCTGTGATGAATATGTTCATGAATGACCCTCTGAGAGTAAATCAATGTTAGAGACCTCTGTTGATTTGGAGTTTAGATGATTGCAAATCAAACTTTAAAATGTCCCGACTCTAACACTGCATACCTTAAAATTTCAGAGGGAAACTAAAAGTACCCAAAAAGCAAAGAGCCAATGATGGAAAGAATTCTTATTAACCTTTTAGTATCCAAGGCCGTTATTTGGAAGCATCCTTAAGAATATCATAACATTAGGGACGCCTGGGTGGCTCAGTTGGTTAAGCGGCTGCCTTCGGCTCAGGTCATGATCCCAGCGTTTTGGGATCAAGTCCCACATCGGGCTCCTTGCTTGGCAGGGAGCCTGCTTTTCCCTCTGCCTCTGCCTGCCTCTCTGTCAGCCTGTGCTCGCTCTCTCTCTAACTAATAAATAAATGGAATCTAAAAAAAAAAAAAAAAAAGAATATCATGACATTATCATGGCTTAGTTAAAACCAATCATGTTTTTCTTCTAAAATTATGCAATTAATAATAGACTAACTCACTTATTATTCTACCTAGCAGATCTATTATTTCTGTGAAAATGCTATTGTCCATAACCTAAACCACGTTTCTTTTCTTGAACTTCATAGATGTTCAGGTGTCTGAAGTGTTTAACAACACAAGAAATTGTTACATCTTTTTATCGATAACGAGTTGCAGAATCCCTCATTTCTCCTTCCTTTAATCTTTTATAACATTCATGATCTCCCTTAACTGCTCTATTTTCTCAATGCCTGTGACTTGGTCCAAGACACTAGTAAGTTTTAGATGAGTATCTACCACCATCCGTGGTACTGCTGCTTAGAAACCCCTTACACAAATGAAATACCCCCATAATGTTCAAGTAGGGAATACCCAGAAAACTCAACTAACTCTCATCCTCAAGTAGCATCTGTTGATACAGTTCAGGATTGGACAAATAATGACTCTATGACAAGGTGCTTGAACACCATCTATCTTCTGATGATAACCCTTCCTTCTCATACCTTCCAAATGTTATCTTTTCCCCAGATTCTGTACTTAATCTCTTGTCTTTCTTTTTTTTATCTGTCTTTCTACACACCCACATATTCAAAAATATCATTCAATCATATGTGTACAATTCCAAAATTGGTATCTCAACACTAAATCTTTTTTCAAACTTATTTCTGTCTTGTGTTTTCAACCGCCTGCTACTTTTCCTTCAAATCAACATTTTTCTTAAACCAGTTCTTTTCCCTGACTTCTCTATTTCTATAAATGTGTCAAAATTCTCCGAGTCAGCTCAAAATGCAGAATTGTCTTTTCTTTTGTTTTTTCTCTCTATCAGTCTACTACTACCACCTTACATTTGCACTTTGCTCCATAATTTGCAAAACTTTTATTTTTTTTAATTACATGCTTTTATTTCATTGTAACAATAAGCATATGAAGTAAAAGAGAAATAATGACCAAAGAACTTGCTAATCACTGTCTGGTTACTGAACCAACAACATCGTATCATGTTGGAGTTTGTTACAAATGCAGAAATCCATCCCCTATCCTAGACAACTAAATCAGAATCTGCATTTTAATAAGATTGCAAGTAAATGGCATATTGTAGTTTTTAAGCATTGTCCTAGGTTAGTTAGTAGATTTGCTTGAGATATCATAGTCAGTAGGTAGTTTGCAAAAACAAAATTGAAAACTAAATATTCTAATTTCCAGCTCCCTAATGTTAATGCACTGCTATCTAAACTGTGGCCTTAGACCAGCAGCATCAATACCACCTGGAAACTTCCTTAACATGCAAATTCCTGGGTCTTGTCTCATCACTAAATTAGAATCTCAGGAGGCAGAACAAAAGCAACGTGTTTATGGGTTCTCCAGGTAATCCTTACACATGTTCCATTCTGAGAAAAACTACTCTAATGTGATACATTATGTCCCGAGTTCAATTATATTCGAACTTGTCTCTCATCTTTCTTTCTATGTCCTTTATTGCCTCTAACATTCAACATATTATTCACATTTTTAATTTAAGCCAGTAGTCAACTTACCCTTCTTTACCAACCAAGCCAGCTGAGCTGATCTCTTAAGTACTTATTATACCTTCATTCATTCATTTATTCAACAAATGTTTCAGTGTCTCAGATAATTGCAAAGTTTTAGAAGCACCTCACTGCCTTTTAACAAAGACAGCTCTCTTCATATTGCCCTTCCCTTCTTTATCTCTCCTATTATTGCTCTTCATGCAGTTTTACTCCAGATGAAAGGCCATGAGGAAAAATCCAAGAAAATTCACTAAAAAAGTCAAGGACATAGCTGTAGGTGAGACCTCAGATCTCTTACAGCAAGAACTAAACTGGTGTTGAGTCAAGGTCTTCACAGATCTCTTCTTGCCCAGGGACAAAATTTATATCTCAACAAATGATTGGATTTGAACCTACTGATGAAAGGAAGTGGCTTGGATGTATAGTAAAGAAGCGGGGCCAAGGCAGTTTTACAAAGTTTGGAGGGAGTTTTTTGAATGGTTGATAATCCCTTAGTATAAACATCACTATAAAGCCAAACAGGTGAAGAACCTTCAACATGACTAGGAAAGACTTACAGACAGGTGTTTGTTTTCTTTGAATTCCTGAATGTTAGGAATGTAATAGGTTTTAGAGACCTTCAAATGACCCCCACCTTATTGCACATCAGATAATTCTGGGTTCTCTGAGACTGAGTATTTTACACTAAAGCTAGTGTCTTTTTTTTTTAAGATTTTATTTATTTATTTGAAAAAGAGAAAGAGAGTACAAGAGGGGAGAGAAGCAGAGGGAGAGGGAGAAGAAGGCTCTCTGCTGATCAGGAATCTCTCTCTATCCCAAGATGCGGGAATCATGACCTGAGCTGAAGGCAGATCTTAACTGACTGAGCCACCCAAGAGCCCCTAAAGCTAGTGTCTTGAAAGCAATAGCTTGAGATGTTCTGGTGTTCACTGAGGAACAGTGTTTCTCAATCCTGGCTGTATCCTAAAATCATTGGTGGAATTTTAAGAAAAAAAATGTATACTTAGCCTCCATATCCAGAGATTATATTTTAAAAGACACCCAAATGAGGAACGGTCATGTTATTTTGTTTTTATTTCCCCAGGTAATTCTAATGTGTAATCAGAGTTGAAAATCATTTCACTACACAGTGATCCTCATACTTTATCACCTAGAATCTTATAAAACGGCAGTTTACTATGTCAGGTATGGGATGAGTCCATGAGCTTCCATATCTAATAGT
>ML110695.1:0-13754 GCA_003697995.1 Taxidea taxus jeffersonii | reverse complement strand
CCCCAGGTCATGCTTCTGGCTGCTTATTCATGAACCACACCTCAAGTAACTACATGACTCCAGCTTCCATTTTTGTTTTCTCTGCCCTCCAAATGGTTTTCTTCTTAGTGCACACATAGAATTCTTCCTTAAAATATTTCCCCTTACATCTTATATAATTTATCCATTCATTCAACCAGTATCTGAGTTCTACTATGTGCCAGACATTGTTACAGTGTCTGAGAAGGCTATAAATTATTACAATCAGCTTATTTTGTTTAAAAATGAAAGTCTAAATAAAATAAATCCAACTCTTCAAAAGCAAGAAGTTGATATTAGTATACTATGTTGAAAATATACAGGTTCTTGGTGGGTTTGGAAATGGGCAACCAGGCAAAGAGGAGCATTGTGATATAGTGCAGGGATTATTGCAAAACAAGGGGAAGAGCAGAAGCCTAAGAGGGTGTAGCTGAGTCTCTGTTACCTCATCTTCAAAAAAAGGATGATAACAGCAGCAAGGTCACACAACTGTTGTGAGTCAATAAGTGTATGCATTTAACAAGTGCTTTGTAAACAGAAATATATTATATTATTCTCAACAACTGGCTCTTGACATGGAAATCCTGAGAAAATTTTCTGAAAGACTAACTTCTCATTTATGTGTAATTCCTAAATAAGTTCTACAAATATTTCTTTACCACTTAACAGCTTTGTAAATTTAATCTAAACTTTTTAACAGTAGAGGAAAAATCAATGAAAAAGTTTATATATCTTTTTCTATGATAAAGCCTTCATAACCCTCCAGATTAGATATGCAGATCTTTAAGTATATGCCAAATGAGTTCTCTATACTTTTTAGAGATGTCATAATAACTTCAAAGCAGTAAGGGAAGGAAATAAAATATTCAAAGCCCTACTATATGGAGAATTACCAAATACACACTTATGAAAAGTTCATCTCTCTCAACTAAGGCACATGTATCCTATTAAGAAAAACCCTTTACAAGTGGTTTCTTTACATTGCATTCTTATAAAGAAAAGGGATTGCCATCAAACTCATCAAAAAACAGGATGCTTCTTATTTAGAGATCATATGGGTTTTATGGGATTATATCCTTCTTTTTTGCAGTCTGAGAAATCTTCCAATATGCAAAGTTTATCAGAAACAGTCACAAGTTTAGGTCATTTCTCTAACTTTAGCAGCAAAAAATAAAACTTAAAGGAAATATTTTTAAATAGTCTTGCTTTAGTAAAAATTAATCCTCGTTGTTAATACATAATTTTGAATTTATACTGATCTTTTTCATGCCTATGCATACGCTGATTATAATTGACCAAACTTCTTTCGAAGATAAATTTGGGCTTTAACTCTTCTTTAAAAAATGCCAGGCAAGACAAGTTCTATGTCTATCGGGGTCTTGAGAGAACCCAACTGGACATTTCTGTCTGCTGTTTTACAACTTCAACTGAGGGCATATGGGTACTTTTTAAAAAGATTTTTCATACCTAGTCTTTTATGCTTTGATGAAATCAGTACTGCTGTGCTATGTGATTAAAAAAAATACTGCTGACAGGTAAATGTCTCATTCTCTCTCTTTTAAAATAGTCTCAAAATAAGCAAACAAATAATATCTGAAGAATAAAAATCATAGGAACAAACAGCTCTGAAAAAGACAGGTGGCAATCAAAGTTGCACATATCACTGTAACATGCTTAGCTTGATAGGAATAATGTTTATGAACAAGAAACATATTTTTGCTACTGATCAAATTCAAATATTCTAGAGACTTGGAATTACAAACATTTGCTTCTCTGCCTGCCAGCGGGCAAATACAGGCAGCAGCTAGAGAATAATTAGTAGAAATATGACGCCAGGGAGTAACATCAAATATTATTAGTTAAAATGACAGAAATGCAAAATGTGAAAACTCAATATATGGTCAGCAAGGCGTTTATGGATAAAATTTTGACAAATGTTAGATTGTGACTGAAGGAATTTTAATCTAGAAATAATACCTTTTAAAAAGCTTATTTCAACCTATATTATATCCACTGCCTCTTCATAGGTCAGAAGATGTTGCCCCCTGCCCTATGATGTCGAATCATAATAGCTCTACAATATGATCTAAAAATCCACTCAGGAGGCACCTGGGTGGCTCAGTGGGTTAAAGCCTCTGCCTTCGGCTCAGGTCATGACCCCAGGGTCCTGGGATCGAGTCCTGCATTGGGCTCTCTGCTCAGCAGGGAGCCTGCTTCCCTTCCTCTTTCTGCCTGCCTCTCTGCCTATTTGTGATCTCAGTCTGTCAAATAAATAAATAAAATCTTTAAAAAAAAAAGAAATATCTAGAAAAAAAAATCCACTCAGGTAACAAATGAGTTAAAATAGTGAATTCTAGGTTTCTTCTTTTTGCCATTAGTCACCTTGAAGATGGAAGTCAGAAAGTGGGCAGCTGTATATATGCCCTCCCATCCTATTGCATCAATATCTGTACAAAATGGGTGCTGAGGACAGCAACTTGGCATTGTCTTCCTGGGCTTTCTAGCACTATGTGATTTCAAACTAATTAAATGAGTGAGTTCTTAAGTCAACAAAATTGGTTGTTCACTTACATGATACTTTGATAGGAAGGTAATGTGAAATCCCCACCTTCTCTAAAATATCCCTCTTGCATAACATAATCTGTCTTGGGTATGCATATTCCTTTGTTTAAATAGAATCATCAGAAGGTCTATTACCTATGAATATTCATATGAAAATATTCTTTATTACCTGGGAGGGAAAAACATCTCTGGAAGTCTTCTCTAGCCTTTTTGAACTAGTTTAAAGATGTAGATTAATGTGATAAATTTACTAACTTCATTTTAGTTCAATACTGGCCCTAAAAATGAAGCCTGCAAAATAAAGCAATGTTGACTAGAGACAAGAAAAAAGAAAACACAGCAGACAGCAATAATTGGCTGGATGGAATGAGGGACCAGAGTGAGGGTATCAAATGGGGCTAGGAATATACACAAATGGAAAGGGGTATTGGTGTGGGGTTGGAAACAGGGAACACAATTATTCATTTAGCAATTTTTTCACAGGCCCAACACCATTATATCCTGTCCTCCTCAAATGACATCTGTCTTGTGGAAGTGCCATGCTGTAATAAAGAGTGGACTGCTCAGCTTGTCTTTCCCCTCAGTGGATCACGATTTATGGAAAAAGAGATACACAGTTGATTTTTGCCATTTATGGCAAATGCATCTTGAAACAATTATAATTTCCCAAACTCATGAGTTCTATTTTTACAACAAATCTCATGAAAGGTAATAAAATTCAATTGAAAATTTTAAGCAAGGCCTTCACATTCTTCAAAAGTCTAAGAATATAGGATTAATAAAACATATAGTTTCTTCAAAGTAAACACGAAGTTTTTTTTCACTCTCTTCCCTTTAATTTTTATTTTTTTAATTTTTTTTAAGATTTTATGTATTTATTTGACAGAGAGAGAGAGAGATCACAAGTAGGCAGAGAGAGAGTTGGAAACAAGCTCCCTTCTGAGAAGAGAGCCCAATGTGGGGCTCGATGTGGGGCTCGATGTGGGGCTCGACCCCAGGTTCAATCCCAGGACCCTGAGACCATGACCTGAATTGAAGGCAGAGGCTTAACCTGAGCCACTCAGGGGCCCCTTCTCTTCCCTTTAGTTGCTGGCATTGTCTTTCTACTCTTCTTCAAGGCCCAATCTGGATAAATTTAACCAGAAACCCTAGGACCTAACACTGCAGGCCAATTACTGGGATGTTCCAAACAATATGCAGGGACACCTGGTGAGAGCCAAGGCTATCTGCTCAGAGAAGCTTTGTGAAGTACATTCTGATTACATCACCAGCATGTGCACATGCATGCCTCCGCAAAATGCAAATCACAGGTACCATTTAACATGGATGGCTCGTTGCTCATGAAAAGTCAAACGCATGTTGAATCTATAAATGCCAGCCAGCAGTATGGTGAAACACTTTATGTGAATTTTATTATTCTCACTCCCCATCTTTCTCTTCACTGGGGAATTGGGGAAACTGGCATCTAGCAAAGGTATCTCTTGTTAAGTCTTCATTTTGAACTGGTGTCCCCATGCCATGTTCGCCTGCCAGTTTTCCCCGAATTGCTATTACCATAGTGTCAAATCTTCACTGGGGGTAATTTTCAGTTTCTCATTTTCTCAGTGCGGGACGGATGCAACTGATGCTTTAAAAAGTTATCACCTTTTACATTTCTTTTTTTTTATTTTTAAATTTTTATTGTAATGGATGATAGATAAATTTATGAATATTAAAATAACAAAATGCATTACATTTCTAAGCCAGTATTCCTTCAGTGCAAATGACAACTCAACTGCTAATCATTCCCTGGCAGGACTTTCCTATTTGCATGGCATGTCAGGTTTCTCACTGTGGAATGAACGGTTTCTCATCAGCATCCCTGTACTACCACCTCTCTAATATGCTCCCAACTATGTTATAAGAAAAGATTTTTATATAAGCCCCTAGCCACAGGGGAAAAGAGAACAAATCGAGCTCAAACTGAAGAAAGACCACCCTCATTGAGCAGAGATTACTTGTTCTCTGATTGTTACCATCTGATACCCGAAACTCTGACTCTGGTTGTAGTTGCCTAGTATTTACTCTATAATTATGCCATGCTCATTAACATGTAGTCTAGAATAGCACTAATGAGACCAGAAAACTCAGACAAATTTACAAGTAATGCTTGCATTTTAGTCTAATTAATGGCTAATTTCCTACTTCTAAAGGTGAAAGTGAGAGCAGAGTCTTTTCCTCTAACCTGGTAGGTCTTCACTTAGGAAATGGAGACTAATAAAGAAAAAGCAAATATTTACATTTCCTGCCACTACTAGTCTGAGAGATGAGATAGGAGATAGGAGAGAATTAGCATTAGGATGAGATAGGAGATAGGAGATAGGAGAGAATTAGCATTGTAGGTACCATACTCAGGCTGGCCACAGGCACCCAGAAAGTAGCCAGGCAGGGTCCCACAAGGGTAACTTCCCCAGTATACTTTACCATGAGAAGTAGAGGTGATTACAAAATATCTCTAAGGCAAACTTTTTTTCTTTAATATTGAACCCTCTCTCAAAGCCTTCTCAGAAATAAGCACTTAAATCTATTCTAGCAAATTTATCTTCTATCTTATCAGTATAGTTTGGTTTGTGGAGAGTCCTGGATCAGAAGTAGGTTCATTGGGGGAGAACCAGGATGGCACAGTCAGTTAAGCATACAACTCTTGATTTCTGCTTGGTGATATCAGGGTCCCTTTCCCTCCACCTACTCCCAAACAAGTAAACAAATATTTAAAAAGAAAAAAGAAAGAAAGAAAAAAAACCAGTTCATTGGGGAATATATATTATCAAATAACTAATGTTTTAATAACATGCATATTATGTATCAATTTTAATTTACTTTCTAACAAAATTCTATATATCATGCATCCTTATGAGGAGAAAGAGCAATCGCTATCCATATTCCATTGGAAAAGAATCTATTGGATTGATCCTGAAGAGCACAATTTCAACCTAGTTGTTCTTGACCACTGAGTAGGATTATAGAATCAGGCTAAAAACCCAGTGGAATTTTCCACTATTCAGAGAAGATGTTCTGGTTTGAGAATCCAGGTCATGATTTTGGCCTCATGACATCATGACTAAATAACTGAGTTAACCTGCCCAGATAGCTGTTCTGTTTTGTCAGACTCTAAATATATAAATATTTACATTATGCCATGTTTAGGGTTCACAATAAAAGTGTCTACAAGGAGTTTTGATTCAAGCTGAAATGCTGAGCATGGCGTATACCATTATTTTACTTATTACCTTTAATAGTGGTTCTCTCTTTGCATTCCAGTCACCTGGACTTTGACTTCACTGAAGACAAGAGTTGTGCCTTTATCTTGTTTTTTCTATGGTTCAGTATGAGCCAATAATGCTTGTTAAGTGAATAATTCCTGCCAAAAAATACTTGTTAAATGAATGAATGAATCAATCAATCAATGAAGAGGCACTGAAGAAATATCTTCCCAACAGAATCCTCTCATGACCAGAGTACACAATTGCAAAACCAAATTAGTAAGTAACAGCTTGAACTCTCATGTAAAACCAAGGAGCCTCTTCTAATAGAACAGCTTCTATTTGGAACAGCAATATAATAGTTAAATCCATTTTATCTAAGCATTTAATTATCCATTCCTATCTACTCATTTAGGGAGGTGCTAATCTTGCTGATTGCATTAAAATTAGAAGAGTTCAGGCTTATGGGGGAAAATGGGGAGAAATTTGGGTTTTTAAAAAGTAACTAACATTTTCTGCAGCCACACAAACCTCTGAGCCCTATTAAAATCACTGATAAGCAATCTTGGAAAAACATTCTCCAGTAATGGCTAGCTGGGCTCTTGCAGCAGAGCAAATTGTTTTTTCTTGGCAAACCTCCCACAAGCAATAGGCAGCAAGAAATTGTTTGTTCTACACATACAAGTTCTCATGTGTATCTGCAATTCTAATGCCAAATTTGGTGCTATCTCAAAGCCACTTTAGCTGCAAAGAAAATTGACAGAGACTTTACCAGTATAGCTAGTTGACACTTAGCAGAGGCTCCAAGGCCATCAGAACGAATTCCCATGTGCTACTGTGGTCAGGACGGAAAATCACTCAGTCCGTTTGGCTAAAGATTTCTACACATTTTCCTCCCCTTTCCCCTGGCAAGAATTTTTGTTTGGTCAGGGACATCTGGTTAGCATATAGCACACAGAATATATATCGCTTGCCCTTCAGAAACGTAAAAGAACATTAATATCAAATAAAAGGAAAAACAGAAGAAATGTGCGTTAGCACATTGGGATTGGTCATTGGAGGGCTTGCAGCTGGGCTAAGCTAGAAAAAGATCAGTGAAGATCAAGAATTTGAAGCTACATTTTGAATAAGAGACAGATACAGTGAAACCATTAGAATTTAGACAGATAATGTCACAGTAGGAGAAGTTCTATACAATTCTCTAAGTTCTATAAGTATTTTTGAATGGCTGCATGTAAAGTTAAATACATATGTGGGTGGGGACACACACACACACACACACACACACACACTAGATTTGGTAAGAAATGACCTTCAGCTTTCTGATTCAGAGATAAGTTCTGGATTCTGGAAAAAAGCAACTCAGTGTGTCTGAAGTTAAGCAAAACATGAATAACAATTTTTTTTTTTAGAATTTCGTACTTTTCTAGGTAATGTTCATATCTTAAAACTGACTCCTTTGTAAACTTTGCATAGAAAAAAATTAAGTAACAGAGAGAAAATTAACATTGGACAAGGATTTAGAAAACATGTGAGGGCTGTCATCAGGATCTATACAGCTGCTCAATTACATGGGTTTCATGGGAGATCACCCAGACATGAAGTGTACACAGAATTTGACAGTTTGTGTCAAGCTGCCATTTTCTTGTGGCATCCATGAAACCATACTATTCCACCACACACACACACACACACACACACACACACACACACACACACACAGATACAGATAAATACCTCTACTTTTTATGTGTTGGAAAAAGCTTTTTTATATTTATTTTTTTAATTTAGTCTCTTAAATGAAGGTTTATGTAGTGATAAGGCAAGAAAAATGAGAACCAGATTGTCACCCTGTTTTCAATAATTCTTGCCAAGAAAAGAGGGCAAATTAAAGAAAAGTTCTTTTAGACTTTAAAAACTGTTAAGTTTCCTTTTATGAGCCTCCACATTATTTTAATTCTTTTATGACATTTTCTTGTATTATTTTTTAGTTAAGGGGCATGTGGACAAAAAAAACATGCAAGATAGAAAACAGAAAACATATTCAAAGAAAAAAGTGAGACCATTATTACTTTGAGGTTAATGAGGCTACATAACAATAAAATATCCAGATAAAATATAGGTAAAACATTTACTGGTGACTTATCTAAACGACACATTTTATTACTTCCAGCTGTCTTGGTATTGTCAAAGTCTATGTTTGAATGTTCACTAACAATCACAGAGATACATTTTTTCCCCTATGGAAGAAAGTACTCAGAAAAATTATATTGATTTGTAATTGATTTTGAGATTCAAACTCTGTTTTTTTTTTTTACTTATTTCTGAATGCATTTTATTGTCAGATTATTCTTATTAACTTAAGATGGGAATTACCCATATTTCATGTCTTGAGTTTCTAGAATTTCTAAGTTCACTACTGTATGACACACTACCTGATAGAGCTGATCACAGTTTCAACCCAGCTGAATTAGCAGTTTGTAAAGGCAATAGAATTAAATTTGATATTGGAAAAAACTGCAGCTCTTTGGAATATGTAAGTAGTTAAGGGAGTGGAAGAAAAAAAAATTCCATGAGCTATATGTGGCAATAAGGAATGCTTAAATGTGGAAAAATTCCAAAGAATGAAATCAGAGATGAGAAGAAGCAAGAAAAATAGTGCTGAAATATCTCCAGAAGGAAATTAAACTTCTATGAGAGAGTCTAGTGACTAGCGAGCATAGTTTGCAACAATCAATGTCTTGCATGCCTAAGTGACTTCACAGATTTAGCCTCTTTCCCCAGGAGCATAGCTGATTGATAAATGTATTGCGATTTCTTTCCAGGTGAGCACTGATCACATCATATAATGGAAGAAACAAAAAAATAGGATTAGGTGCTTAGAGATTCACTTTGCAGGAACACTATACTAAAGATATCGCTGGACTCCTATAGTCCTAAGGACCTTGTTCGGTGCATTAGACTACTACAGTGCTGCTAGCTTGCTTTGTCATGTAGACCACTCGAGTACTCTAGAATCTCGGGTTAGGATAAAAACAATTAGACTGTTCATGTACTATGGTTGGAGTTGTCTCAGCAATACCCCTACTCCAAACCCAAAAGAGAGAAATTATAAGGAAGATGGGGTCTGAGCTCCATGGCCAAGCCTTTTAATCCAAAGTGCTGAGGCTCCAGATAATGTAACCTTCTTCAAAGACATAACCTTGCCCCAGACACAAACAATAAGTGTGTTCTCCCAGATTCCAGGTAATCCCTATATAACCAGGGCTTCCAAATAGGCAGGAGGAAGCCCAATCTACTACTTTTGTCTATGAAAGGAGCAAAAAAACTCTTCTTTAAAAAACAAACAAAAAACTCTGATGCTTTAGGAAGACCCGTTCTTTTCCCCCTCCTCAGTTTCATTAAGATACAGTTGACATACAGAACTGTATAAATTTAAGGCATACAGCATACTGATATACATATATTGTGAAATGATGACCACAGTAAATTTAATTAACATCCTTCATGTCATTTAGATACAAAAAGAAAAAAAAAATCTCCTTATGATGAGAACTCTTAGGATCTACTCTCTTAACAACTTTCAGATATATCATAGAGCAATATTAACAATTACCACTATGTAGTACATAACACCTCTAGTACTTATTTATCTTATAACTGAAAGTTGGTACCTTTTGACCTCCATCATCCAATCCATCCTCCCTCTACCATCCTTCTCTGGTAACCACAAACCTGAACTCTTTTTCTATCAGTTGAAGGAAAACCTATTTGTGTAGCCTTTCTGCCTTGTTTCTGGCTTACTGATGTAGTCTGTGTATCTAGTAGCATAATTTATGTCCAAGAAATAGATTAAAGTATTAGCGAAGATTGGAATTTTTTCTGGGTTTTGATCTCTGGGTTGAAATCCACTTGTAAGTCGTGAGACTTTTAACAAATTACTTTACCTCTCTATATTTCAATTTCTTCATCTGCATAATGGAGTGCAAATCAAACCTCCATATTATCATTGCTAGGAAGTTCATTTAGTTAATATTTATTAAGTTCTTAGGACAGCATCAGATACACAGGGTGAGCATGTAAATTTTAGTAATTAACATTCTTAACCCCACATTGTGAACTACTGAGAGTTTGGACTTTACAGCTATCTTTGCCTTTCTCCCTTATTCCTCTGTGTCCTTAACTGGCCAAAACTATTAGATTTGAGTCTTGATGGCTTATTGTCTATACTCTGGAGACTCAAGCAATCAAATATTCTATGGATGGCACAGTTATATTCCATTAGAGTTCTATTCTACCCTTACCATGTGATCTCATTCATCTCCTTCTCTACTGTCTCATTGTTCCAACTGTGAAGTGATTTGAGATTTCCCAAAAGTCCCTAGGATTAAAAACAGATATATTGGTATTTATACTTCCAAAATATTCTGAATTATAGTTTTGAAAACAATTTCCAGGCAATACATTTTGAAATATAAGAAACTTTCCAGCATTGTTGTATATTATTATATAATTCTATTATTTCTAAGTACCCTGTCTTCAGTTCCCCATTTTTCCATGTGTATAAAATTTCCAACTATCATGTCCAAACTACAATAAAATTCTATAAGTGAAGGCATAGAATCAGCTTCATGTTTTAAACATAAAAGTTAACTTCGTTATAGGAAAAAGGTAACATATTAAGAACAGAGAGAATTTCTGCTGACAGCCAGGCTCTGGAGTTATGTTTTATTTGCATGGTTTTCCTACAATTCAAAACAACAGAAAAAAATTAAAAAGGCTATATGCAATTAGCTAATGTTCTGACAGGTATAACTTAAACCTTGAACTTAGAAAGGTTTTGAAAGTCTTCAAGTAGTGTCATATAGTTAACAGTTGGTGCCATGCATGGGTCTATATATCAAGAACCCAGTTTTCTGAATTTCCTCTGGAGAAGAAAAAGATTGAATACAAACAGTGGTTGATTGTGATGTCTAGGCTTCCCTAGAAGATGTCCAAGAGCTGCAGATCAACCTTTGTCAAGAGGACAGCTTTGAAACTTGAAGAACTTGGATTTTTTATTAATGCCAGACATAAACTACAGCTTGCAAAGAAAATATCATCAGTAATATGCACCAGAGAACTGGCAGTTTATGGATTCTAAATAGCAAAACTACTGAAGAGCAGGTACATGCATAAACAGAGTGTAATGTCTAGCACAAGAACACATCTTATTTTTGTAGTCCAACCTGTAAAAGAAAAATGGCACTTGTGTCTTAAAAAGCTTTATCAAAAGCTGAAAGCTTGGGGATTCTTTTACCTGCTACACTAAAGTGGAAGGTATTGAAGAACAGAAGGTGGTAAGAAGGATGAGCAGGAAAGAATATAACTTTTTCCTAAACCTACTAACCAGTTATGCCCTGGTAGAATTAAAGATATTTGTACTGAAATTTTGACAGGTTCACTAACAAATTAAAGGGCTCCAACTGGAAATCACAGGAAAAGCCAGCAGCAGCAAATAGTCCTTAATGTAAATATCAAATGTCCTGAAATCTCTTTTCATCTCTTTTCCAACTTGGTATGTTTGGAATTGCTTTGCCTGCCTCAGCTCAGGAAAAAGACAAGACAATCCATACTGCATTACTAGAAATAAGCATGCCAAGTGTCCCAGAATAGCACATGGTGTTAGGTGCAACATAAAATATACCGCATAGTGAAAAATCAACTTTTTACTCCCTTTCTATTGTTGACTGCCAACAATACAAACCTGAACCTCCTTTTTTTCTGAGCTATTTAACCAACATAATTTCCCTTCATCCTTCTTTGATCATACATCTCCCTCCCTCTTCTGGAAAACCCAATGTCCCATGTCTGTTTTCTACAGCTAAGGAAATCCATTTCTTTCCTTATGGGAAACACAGCAACCAACTGTGTGCTTTTGCTTCTCCCCAGCAGTTCCAAGCTGTAAAAATTAAGGTTAGCAGTTGATAAATGGAAAGGAGCAAGAGACATTAGAGTTAGTAAGCATATGTTTTTCCCATAATTGCTTTCCACAATTGCTGAGTTTTACGTGTTTTAAAATAAAAATTGTGTGAAGCACCTGGGTGGCTCAGTTGGTTAAATATCTGCCTTCAGCTCAGGTCATGATCTGGATCGAGTCCTACATCAAGTTCCCTGCTCAGTAGCGAGTCTGCTTCTCCCTCTGACCCTTTCCCCTCTCGTGCTCACTCTCCCCCTCTCTCAAATAAAAAAAAATGCAAATTCCACATTCTTGGGCATTTTTTCTATAAATGTGAAGAGATCTATCAGCTACTCAAATAATCCTGAAGTTAGCTAAAGGATACAAATACTTTGGAATCTTCTGAGAATGACTGAGGACTCATTCACTTACAACAGAATGGGGCATCTCTAGAGTAAGGAAGGGGCATTAGAATACACACTTGGTGGCTTATACCCATATTGATAGGTAATTGTGCATGTCCATCATGCTCTTAGCCTCTCAAGTGATAATTAGACGGGTTTTTTTTTCCTTTCTTTCTCCCTTCCTCCCTCACATTCTCCCTCCTTCCTTCCTTGCCTCCCTTCATTCTTCCCTTCTTCCTTTCTTTCTTATCTTAGTCTTGTTTGCAATTGTTTTTCAGAATGTTTAGACTATTTTCCTCACATTGTCACCAGTTCATTACCACAGAATTACACTTCACAAACAAGAGCTGGCTGGAGAGCCAACTTGGCTTAGCTGTATCTTCTAAGGAAATTATTAAAAGGATGAAATTTTTTCTTTTTGAAAAGACAAGCACAATCTGAACAGTGGACAGTCAGGGCCACTGCCCATTTCTCTCTTCAGTGTTGTTTTGTGGTCTTTTGCTCTCTTAGAGTTACTCACTGATGAAGTGAATACCAGCGGTGCTGTTTTTCCATTTGGAACCAAAATCCCATGTGTTTTGTTGCAAGAACACATCCTTCACAGCTCTATTGTAATTGGCTTTACAATTTCTGTTTTTGTTATATATACTAACTAGAAGTCCATATTTCACACCAGTGATAATTACTGAACTTTACACACACACACACACACACACACACACCCGCACATGCACACACACACACCCCTAGGAATAAAAATTAGCCAATATACTCTCTTTAATATAGGAGCGTTCAATACAGTTTTCATCATGTTAGTAAGATGAAGACATAATACCAAGTTTCTTAAAGTATGGTACTTGTACCATGATTTTAGATGATGTATTATGAGATATATGTATGGAAGATACTAGAAATATCCATACTTTTTGGCATAGCATTGTTTTCTTGTTTATGTAGCTTTAATTAGGGGGAAAATATCTAAAGCATCTTAGATAAATAATAGTTCATAGGTATAGACATAAGATAAAATCATGTAACTAGTAAGTGATTGCTGTATACTTGGAAAATCATCCAATAAGAAACTCTTCTCTGTGCACATACACATAGTAGCACATGTTGACATTTCAAAGGTAAAAAATAGAATACTTACATATTTTTTAATGGTCTTGGCGGTTTTACTCCGTCTGGCAGTCTGTTTTGATACTGTCATCTTTGAATTTTTGACAAGAGGCTATAGTGTCACCAGTGACTGTTAAAAATTAAAAAAAGAAACTATAGAACTCTAATAATCTATTTATTGTTCTCCGAGAACCAAAGAACTTTGGTAGATTTGAAGATCTTTTATTTTAGATAAAATATTTTGGCCTTTTATGAATAAAGTATCTCCGATTACATTATATTCTTTGTTTTACATTCTGGTAGTTTTATCAAACATGTAAAAAAGAATTTCTAGTTGTACCCACTAAGGTCTCCCCTGGAACTTTTCTTGTAAAGAGAAAGAAGACATAAATTATCTTAGCAAAATTAGGGCTGACTATGGAATAGTAGTTGTCTATTTCACAAAGTTTTGTGGAAATGCTAGGATAAATT